>SKCR01023735.1:0-303445 GCA_019454045.1 Zanthoxylum bungeanum | reverse complement strand
GATCTCAGACATAAAAAAGATTAAAGTTGCTTCTTCGATCCGAACTAAAAAATCCCCTTAAATATGATGCAAAAATGATCTTATTCTATCATGAATCAAAGATTTTTCTATGAAAAATATAACTCGGAGTTCGAGAAAAGAAATACAACATCGGGATAGAAATGGTTTTTGTGCTATACATGGCATCAGTTAGTCAATTACATGTTAAAGTGAATAGTTGGCACCGAAAGATGTCAATTATTATTTTTAGATAGGTCCCACGTACAATAATTAATAATAAAAAATATATTAATTATGTGGGTGGGTCCTACATGCATAAAAAGAAAATAATAAAAAATTAGAATTCACTATTTGCACAGTGAATCTCATACTTATAAATAGAGGCTTCATTTCATTATTTTATTCATTCTATTCTCGACCAAATCCTATGTATTCTAAGAGAGAAAAATATTGTTTCTTCTTAAGAGTTTGTGAGAGAGTTGTAATTCTCATATTCTAAGAGAGTGTGAGATTGTTCACTCCTCGTGTTTACAGAGAAGTTGTAAAATTATTTCCACTATAGTGAAATCCTTATACATTTGCCCGTGAATGTTTCCCTCATATTGAGGGTTTTACCATATTAAATCTGTGTCTCATTGCTTTATTTTATTGTTAATATTTATGGTAGGCTAAGCCTCCTAATTATTATTGTAATGTTATATGATAGGCAAAGCCTCATAGACTAACAATCATTCTTAATTTCACTTTACTAGCATGCCGGTTTCAGCCCACGATCCTCTAATAATCGTTTCAACGCTTCAAGTCCAGGGTTATTGTTCACGGAGACTATTCATGGAGATTGTTCACATATACGATATAATACTATTTACGTATATGGTACTATTCATATATATGCTATTATTCATATATATTGTATTATATACAGTACTATTCAAGATGGAATAATAAAAATCGGTTCAAGTGAGAAGTTGATCGTCATCAGAAACATAATTAGAAAGTTTGAAATTGAGAGGTTCAACGAGAGCCATTTTTCCCTATGGAAACTTAAAATAAAACAATCTTGAGAAAAGACAATTGCTTAGCGGCAATCAGTGAGAGACCAGATGAAATGACTGATGAAAAATGTAAGGATATGGATGATAATGCTATGGGCAACTTGTATCTAGTCTTAACAGATTCTGTGTTATCTAGTGTTGCAGAAAAGAGAATTGCAAAAGAAATTTGGGATGCACTTACTAAATTATACGAGGTCAAGTTACTACACAACAAGATCTTCTTGAAAAAGAGACTTTACACTCTTCGTATGTGAGTCCACGTCCATGACGGATCACATCAATAACTTGAATACATTATCTTCCTAACTCACTATGTTGGATTATAATATATAAATGAATGTGCAAAGATTCTACTTCAAAGTCTACCTTATTCGTATGATCAACTTATCATCAACTTGACAAGTAATGTTGTCACTGATAATCTAGTCTTTGACGAAGTTGCAGCTGCTGCTCTGGAAGATTAGTCTAGGTACAAAATAAGGATGAAAAGTTATCTAGTTCACAACAAGCAGAAGCATTATCGATGACAAGAGGAAGATTAACTTAACGTGGCTCAAGTGGGAGTCAAAATCATGATAGACTGAAATAAAAAAATAAGAAGAATGTTAAATGCTACGATTGTGGCAAAAAATGACATGTCAAAAAAGATTGTTGGAATTTGGAGAAAGGTGCAGAAAAAGCTCATATTGCAACAAAATCTCAGTGATGTGTTGCAAGTACTTCTGAAAAATGTGACACACTTTATAGTGAAGTAGCAATGATGTCCAATGATAGCAAAAAACAACTAAGTGATGCATGGTTGGTTGATTCTGTAGCAACATGGCGCATGACGTCTATGAGAGAATGGTTCTGCCATTATGAACCTGTGTTTAGAGGATCGGTTTTTCTACGCAATGATCATGCCTTGAAAATTACTTGGATTGGAGCCATCAAAGTAAAAATGTACGATAGTACTATCCGCACTGTACAAGATGTTCGACATGTTGTGGGAATGAAGAAAAATCTTCTGTCAGTTGGACAGTTAGATGACCTCACATATAAGAACGTTGTTGAAAATGTGGTATTAAAAATGGTGAAAGGAGCACTTATAGTCTTGAAAGCTGAAAAAATATCAGCAAACTTGTATATGCTCTTGGGAGACTCGATTCAGGAAGCAACTGCAAGTTTGCATCAGTGACATCACGGGATTCTGGAGAGGAAGCCTGTATGTTGTGGCATCAGAAACTATGCCACATGTTAGAACACAGAATGAATATTCTCGTCAATCAAAAGTTACTCCTAGGCTTGAAAACGGTTAGTTTACCGTTTCGTGAGCATTGTGTTATAAGTAACAAAACATATTAAAATTCAGCAGGTCAAGTGCTCGGAGTAAAACCATTTTAGAATTGATTCACTCTGATGTTTGGGAAGCATCAGTTCGATCTCTGGGGAAAGTTAAAGATTTTGTATAATTTATTGACGATTTTTCTAGTAAATGTTGGGTGTTTTTTTTTTTTTTATCAAAAACAAGTCATATGTGATGTCAATTTTCAAAAACCTTTAAAGTACAAATTGAAGTGGAAATTGGAAAGAAAATCAAGTGTTTAAGGAAAGATAATGAATGAGAATATTGCAGTAAGGATTTTAATGCATATTGTCAGTAAAAAGGCATCAAAAGGCAAACTACTACACCATATACTTCTCAACAAAATGGTGTGGCAGAAATGATGAATAGAACGCTGCTGGAAAGAGTAAGAGCTATGCTCAGAACAGCTACTCTACCAAAGTGCTTTTGGGCAGAAGCAGTTCATACAACATGCTATGTTATAAATAGATCTCCATCAACAACAAATGATTTGAAGATACCGATGAGATGTGGAGCGGAAAGCCAACTGATTACTCATCTCTTCACATTTTTGGTTATCCTGTAATATGATATACAACACTCAAGAAAGAACAAATCTAGATCCAAAATCCAGAAAATATATTTCCTTGGGTTATGCTGATGAAGTAAAGAGGTATCTCCTGTGGGATCTCACTACCCACAAGATCATTATCAGCATGGATGTGATATTTGCAGAATATCAACTGCAGAAAGAAGGAAATGATCGCATTTCAAAAGAAAGTACAGAGACTACAACAGTACTGGTGGAAAATAATCTAGAACAAAAAAATTCAGATTCTTCTGAAGCAGAACCAGAGTACGAGGTACCAGAACCAATCGAGTTTGAAGCTTCTAAAGTTCGTCGATCAACTCGAGAGAGAAGACCTCCAGGTTGGCACTTAGAGTATGTTATGGAGAGTAACATTGTATACTGTCTTCTAACAGATGATGGAGAGCCATCAAATTTCCATGAAGCTACAAAAGGTGTAAACGCATCTTTGTGAATGACAACAATGCAAGAAGAAATAGAAGCTTTGTATAAAAACAATACATGAGATCTAATACTATTACCACGTGGAAGAAAAACCAATGGTAATAAATGGGTCCATAAAATCAAGTGAGATAACAATGATCAAGTGGAGCGGTATCATGCACGATTGGTGGTAAAATAATATGCTCAGAAAGAAAAGATTGATTTCAACGAGATATTTTCTCTGGTGGTTCGACTGACAACAGTTAGAGTAGTCCTAACTATGTGTGCTATTTTTGACCTATATCTGAAACAATGGATGTAAAAATTACATTTCTTCATGGAGAACTTGAAGAAGAAATTATATGCTCAAACTAGAAGGTTTTGCTGAAATAGACAAGGAGAACTTGGTTTGCAGGTTGAACAAATCTCTATATGGTCTCAAACAAATGCTGAGATGTTGGTGTAAGAGATTTGATTCCTTCATTATTTGCATTGGGTACAATAGTCTCAGTTCAAACCATTATACATATTACAAGAGGTTTGAAAATAATGACTTTATTATTTTGTTGTTGTATGTGGATGACATGTTAGTAGCAGACTCTAACAAAGATCGAATCCGAGAATTAAAGGCACAATTAGCTAGGGAGTTTGACATGAAGGATTTGGGACCAACAAATAAGATTATAGGGATGCAAATAAACCGAGATAGAATTAACAAGAAGATTTGACTTCTCAGAAAAATTACTTGAACAAAATCTTACGGCAGTTTGATATGGAAGATTGTAAGCCAGTTTTCACCAATCTTTCTATTAATTTCAAGTTATCCTCATTTATGTGTTCTACCCCACTTTCTGTTAATTCCAAGTTATCATCATTTATGTGTCATAGCAATGAAGCTGAGGGGAATGAGATGTCTCGAGTATCGTATGCATCAGCAGTGAAAAGCTTAATGTACACCATGATTTGTACAAAACCAGACATTGCACAAGCAGTGGGAACAATTAGTCATTTTATGGCGAATCCTGGTAAAGAGCATTTGAATGCTGTTAAGAGGATCATTATATATATCAAAGTCCTGTATTATGTCATGGAGGATTAGAATTAGTTGTTAGAGGTTACGTGTATTTAGATTTTGCAGGAGATCTTGACAAACGAAAATCCACTACAGGTTATGTGTTTGTACTTGCAGGAGGAACAATGAGTTGAGTATCCAAATTACAGAGTGTTGTGGCCTTGTCTATAACGAAAACTGAATATATGATAGTTACACAAGCCTGTAAGGAAGCTATTTAGTTTCAAAGGTTATTGGAGGAGCTCGGACACAAACAAGAGAAGATTCCATTATTTTGTGACAGTCAGAGTGCTTTATATATTGCAAAGAATCCAGCATTTCATTCAAGAACAAAGCATATAAGGGTACAATACCACTTTATTTGTGAAGTAGTGGAAGAAGACAGTGTGGACTTGTTGAAGGTACACACCAATGAGAACTTTGCAAACGTAATGACCAAACCTATCAATACATACAAGTTTGTATGATGTAGATCCTCTTATGGCTTAGAAAAAACGTAGACAGCTTGAAGACGACAAAGTAGAATGGATGGTGTGGAAATTGATTGGTTCTCAATCAAGTTTCCAAGTGAGAGAATTATTAAAGTCAATGGTTGACACCGAAAAGTGTCAATTATTTTTTTTGGTGGGTCCCACATATAATAGTTAATAATAAAAAATATATTAATTATGTGGGTGGGTCCCACATGTATAAAAAGAAAATAATAAAAAATTATAATTCACTATTTACACAGTGAATCTCATATATATAAATAGAGACTTCATTTCATTATTTTCTTTATTCCATTCTCAACCAAATCCTCTGTATTCTAAGAGAGAAAAATATTATTTTTTTTAAAGAGTTTGTGAGATAGTTGTAATTTCATATTCTAAGAGAGTGTGAGATTGTCCATTCCTTGTGTTTAGAGAGAAGTTGTAAAATTTTTTCCACTATAGTGAAATCCGTGTACATTTGCCCATGAATGTTTCCCCCACATTGAGAGTTTTACCTCATTGAATTTTTGTTTCATTACTTTATTTTATTGTTAATATTTATGATAGATTAAACATTCCAATTATTATTGTACTGTTATATGATAGACAAAATCTCATGAACTAACAATTATTCATAATTTCACTTTATTTGCGTGTTAGCTTCAGCCCACGATCCCTAACATTATATGCTGAAAATCATTGTACATAAAATTGAAAAGGACAGAGAGCATAACTGCTAAAACCAAAATAAAATATAATAACTCCAATAAGCTGTTATGCTTTGCAAAATCAAGGCCCGAAAGTCCAACAAATTCTTCATGAAGTTTTGCTAGTTGCACGGGCATTTATATATCTCATCATGTCACACATATTTTAAATTTTTTTTTGAAAGGTTGAAAATTTGATTGTGGTTACACAAAATATAAAAGTTCTTATAAAATATAAAATTTTGTAATAAATGTAAATTTTTTAAAGATGTGATTATAATTTATTATATTTCATTATTTTTTTGTACTTAAATTTATAAAGTAATTGTTGCTTCCGCTGCTCTCACTCTCAGTCCCTTTAGTGCTCAAAAATGAGAAAATAAAAATAAAAAACGAAAATTAAGTTTCGAATTTATTAATTTCCTCTCTCTAACGGCGATGTCCGGTCCCAATCGATCGTCAAGCGCGCCGTTAAAGAACGGCGGCCTTCCTCCGCAAGAACTTCTCGACGATCTCTGCAGGTTGATGATTTATCGCATTTACGCTTTTCATTATTCTTGTTTTCTCCGCTCTTTGTTCTCGTGAGTTCGCGATCAAATTAGCTCTTTATTATATTTAAGTACTGTTTCTTTTTTCTTGTGTGTTGTTGTTGTGTAATCATAAGGTTTTCGAACTCGTATGGACTGTTTGGCTACCTAGAAACTGACGTAAAAATACGAAAATAAAAAGATAAAAAATGCTTATTGTTAACTGAATTTCACGTATGTGATCGTTGCTTAGTTATGTTGGGATTTATTTTGCAACATGTCCTTCATCACAAAAGCTTAGAATAAAATTAAAAAAATTATTCGGATGATTCAGAGAGCGTACCTGATTTCTGTTGAATGTTTGCATGAGAAGATCACTCTCTTCTCCCATCGGTGTCCCAATAAGCCTCTTCCTTATGCTTCTATTTCTCTCTCGTAAATGCCTCTCAATTTCTTTCATTCATGAATGAATTATATAGGCATAACTGAGGTGTGAAGCTAGTCAGCATGCATCACATCTCAATTATGCTTTTGGCTTTTAATAATAATCACCTTATATTAAGAGAGAGAAACTAATAATTATAAAGGAAGCTTATAGAGTAATCTATATTAGGGGAGTGAGAGTGAGACCTTATCTCACTAATTTATGGAGTGTAATGGGCTCACCCATCAAAAGCCCATAATCATTCTAAAGCCCGTTCTAATTTTCACACATCAATTAATATAGAGTCCAACCCATTTTATTAGATCAGACAATTGAGCTTCACAGTTTCTATTACAAAACTAATTATCTTAGCGTTCTATTAAAACATATATCACAATTAATAGAAACCCATAATAATATTAGAATAAAATATTATAACATTCTCCCACTTGAGCGATATCAATTGTGAATGTTTTAATGCTAATAATACTTTATGGATCCAATATTGGTTCAGAAACAACTCTAGTATACCATTCCGTCCAATAAGATCATAAATATAGAATCATGACGGTACCTACATTATAATGCAACATAGTCCATTCCATGGTTACGTATATCAAACAACCTTATCGACATGAACAAGATGTGATAAAGCAGTAAGATACAATAACATTCACTTTTTGATCTAAAATTCATGTGTTATTTCTCTTATCGGTCACCAATTTCTCTCAGTGTTTAAAAATACGGTTTGAGGCGCCGCTCGAGGCGCCGAGTCGCCGCCTTTGGCCATCGGCGTGTCGAGGCGGCCGCCTAATTCGGTAAATCCATAATCCCCGCGGTCTTCCCGCTTGAGGCGGCCGCCCCACCTCTCCTCGCGCTGAGTCGGCGCAAGGCGGGGTGAGGCGGCCGCCTCACAGTCAACCCATTTTGGCTCTCTCACGCAGCTCTCTGCTCACACGAAGTGCTCTCTTTGGTTTCATCACCAGAAACGAAGAAGAAGAAGACGCGGAAATAAATGAAGAAGAAGAAGATGCAGAAATGAAGAAGAAGAAGGCGAAGAAGAAGATGCGAAAATGAAGAAGAAGAAGACGAATAAATGATGAAGAAGAAGACGAAGATGAAGATGCAGATGCAGAAATGAAGAAGGTGCAGATGCAGAAATGAAGAACATGCCGATGAAGAAGATGCAGATGCAGTGTTTGATAATATTCATACAATAAAGTCAAAGAAATTAAAAGATGAATAGTGATGAGATATTTTTTTGATAGAAGATTAATAAAGTCGAAAATAGCTATTATTTTTTATTTTTTATTTTGCTTTCAAAGTCTGCACGTGGACAATATTGCTTTGATACTTCCATGTCTTTGTAGTGGGCTATGTTTGCTTTGGTTCATTATTTGACTAAGTTACTTTATTAGATAAAAATGATATTTTTTTAATATTTAGTATAACAATTTATACAATCAAATATAATATTTACTTTACGTTATTATTTTTTAATTACTTCATATATTATTGATACTTAAAATTTAATCTCATTTTTTATTTATTGTTTGTGAATTGAACAGCTTGATAATTTAATTGTTAGTCATGAATTATTCACCTAGTAATGTTAATTATAGTATTGGTGATAAAAAAAGAAGATGATTAATTAGATGTAGGAATCATAATTGGAATCAAATAGTATTTTCATTAATGTATTTACCTTATTTATAAATCGTAATGAATTATTAACAAAAACATCCTTAGTTAAAATCATTAATTATTAATTTATTAATTTATTAAATATTTATAATAAATTTACTAGTAATCAAGAATTATTCGTTCATCAAGTTACAAAAATTATTAATTTTTTTGACGTTCGGATTGAGGCACCCGCCTCGCCGCCTCGAGGAGGTCAGCCTCGCGCCTCAATGGCCGGCCGCCTCGAAGCGCCGCCACGTATTTTTAAACATTGATTTCTCTACCTTATGCAGGCCACACACGCATGAGAAATGAATGCTTAAATAATAAGCATGTATGTCTTTTATTTCTTTATTATCTCGAGATAAACTTTATGTGTCACAAGACATACCAACAAAGCTCATTAACTTTATGCCCCAAGCCAATGCTTATGATTGACACACATCATAAGACTTTACACAATGATATATCAAACAATAAACATTAATATCTTTTAATGAAGATGCACCTTTATAGATAATCATTGCAAAATACACAAAATATATGTACAAACGTACAAAGAAAATAATATAGAGCAATGATGCCTCCCACTAACCTAAGGTATCAAAAGACTTTACCAAACCCATACAAGCAACATGCTTAGCATAAACAATGGGTCGAAGACCTTTGGTCAAATGATCAGCAATCATATCATCTATACCGATATGCTCTACTATAATGTCACTTTTCTTAACTAGTTCCTTTATTGTCAAGTATTTGACCTCCATATGCTTTGATCTAGTGATATTCTTATTATTTTTCGCAAATAATACAGCTGAAAGGTTATCACAATACAACTTTATAGGTCTAGAAATGGAGTCAACAATTGACATTTATGTAATGAGATTTCGTAGGCAAACAGCCCGTGACGCTGCACCAAAACATGCTACAAACTCAGCCTGCATCGTG
The DNA here is from genome assembly GCA_019454045.1 of Zanthoxylum bungeanum. Taxonomy (NCBI): domain Eukaryota; kingdom Viridiplantae; phylum Streptophyta; class Magnoliopsida; order Sapindales; family Rutaceae; genus Zanthoxylum; species Zanthoxylum bungeanum. The sequence continues at coordinate 294,220 of SKCR01023735.1, read as the reverse complement.
GAAGAAGTTACTAATGTGTGCTTGACACTTTTCCAAGATATAGTTCCACCTGCTAGCATAAACACATATCCTGAGGTAGATTTCCTATCATCTGAACAACCAGCAAAGTCAGAGTCCGTATACCCTACTAGTTCAAGATTCTCAACCTTTCTGTATGTCAATACGTAATCTTCAGTCCCCTTAAGATATCGAAAAACTTTATTGGTAGCAATCCAATGTTCCTTTCCCGAATTAGATAAAAATCTTCCCAGTACACCAACTGCAAGTGCAATGTCAGGTCTAGTGCATACCTGTGCATACATCAGGCTTCCTACTGCACTAGCATATGACACTGCCTTCATGGACTCTCTCTCAACTTCATTCTTAAGTGACTGTGCCAGGCTCAATTTATCACTTTTAGCAATTGACACATCCCAAGATTTACAATCATGCAAACTGAATCTCTCCAGTATCCGCTCAATGTATGCCTTCTGAGAGAGACCTAATACCTTTTGAGTTCTATCTCTGTGGATTTCAATACCAATAACAAAAATGCTTCTCCAAGATCTTTCATATCAAAATGTCTAGACAATGATCTTTCATACCTCAGCATTCCTAGATCGTTACATGCAAGCAAAATATCATCTACATAAAGCATGAAAAAGATAAATTTGCTCCCACTGATCTTGATATATATGCATCTATCAACTTTACTTTCCACAAAGCCTAAAGAGGAGATTACATTGTCAAACTTTAGGTACCACCGTCGAGAGGCTTGTTTCAAACCATAAATAAACTTTTCAAGTTTAGAAACAAGATGATCTTCACCGTCTTTCTGAAATCCTTCAGGTTGTACCATAAAGACCTCTTCGCTTAATTCTCAATTTAGGAATGCGATTTTAACATCCATCTGATGTAGCTCTAAATCATAATCAGCTACTAATGCCATGATTACTCTAAATGTATCTTTAGAAGATACAAGAGAAAAAGTTTCAGTGTAATCGATTCCTCCTCTCTGAGTAAATCCTTTGGCAACTAATCTGGCTTTAAACCTTTCAATATTCCCTTTGGAGTATTTCTTAGTCTTATAGACTCATTTACAGCCAATAGGTCTACAACCTTAAGGTAATTCAACAAGCTCTCACATACCATTATATCCCATAGATTGCATTTCGTCCCTCATTGCATTCCACCATAGATCAGATTGAGAACCAGAAATAGTTTCTTTAAAAGTTGTTGGATCAACACAATGACTTATGTCATAATCAATCTCATTTAAATAAACTTCATATTCAGAGGGAACAACAGACCGCCTTACCCTGGTTGACCTTCTTAATGGAACCTCTACAACTATATCTTGTAACGGCGGGACCTCGTCTACTTGTATGGGTTCCTCCTCCATAACTGGATTAGTCACAGGTGTAGGTTCCAAGGTCTCAGACTGTATAGGTATAGGTATCTGAACAATTCTGTTCTGTTGTCCTTGATTTGAGATTTCTATATGATTATCTTTATCAGCCACATCAAATTCCAAGAACTTGGCTGTTTGTGATTCTATAATCCTGGAACCCCCTTCTCTACATGAGAATCTGTAGCCTTTAGAATGATTAGAGTATCCTATAAAATAGCAATGAGTAGATCTGGATTGCAACTTACCTTCAGTGGGATTATAAAGGTGTACTTCTGAAGGATGATAAAACATTGCAACTTTTCGTTTGATGGAATCAAGAAATAGAACTAATAAGTTTGCAATTAATTGAAATAGGGTAGTAATGACAAAGTATTTCTCAAGTATCCTTGAGTTTCATTACAAATTCAGCAAGAAAAGTAAAGAAAACAAGAAAATAATCCTCAAGCAGGGAGCATTTCTCCAGCTGAGATTTCCCACAACAAATCCAACATTATCTTTTTCTCTTTCCCCCCTCCACACACACACCCACAACCTGCCTATATACGCCTCCAGTAATCATTCCCCTTCTAACTAATTTCCCACGTCAGCAACCCATTTCCCTTTTTCATTCGTGCTTGGTCCCCTCATTTTCTCCACACGTGTGCCCTTCTTCTTTCTTTCGTAAACTTGATATACAGGTGGCCTCCATAATGATTGGGTTGTCTCCTCTTGATTCCTATTGTTGGGCTTGCTTGCTTTCTCTGGCCCATCTTGGAACTTCTGGTCCCTAACATTGCTCCCCTCTGAAAGACTTGACTTGTCCTCAAGTCCAAATTCCGGAAATTGCTTACGAATGACTTCGCTATCCACCCAGGTTGCTTCTTCATATGCCCTGTCCCGCCATTTCACCAGCCATTGATAGTTCTCCTTGTTTTGCTTGTGAACTGTTCTTTGTGATAGAAAAGCCTCTGGTTCCACCATTTTGATAAAATCTTCTTCGAATTCTCCTGGAATTTGTGACAGTGCTTGATGAGTTCTGAGGGCTCTCTTGAGTTGAGAAGCATGAAAGACGGGATGAATTCGAGAGTCTAGGGGAAGCTCCAATTTGTATGCCACCGTTCCCACTTTGCGCAGAATCCTAAATGGGCCATATAATTTAGCGGCAAACTTAGCATTTATGCGTCGAGAAACAGAATGTTGCCTATGAGGTCGTAATTTTAGATAAACCCAATCCCCCTCACAAAATGATACATCTTTCCGATGCGCATTCGCTGATTTCTGCATTCTATCTTGGGCCCGCTGACGATTGAACTTCAATTGCCGAATGACCTCATCTCTCTCCAACAGTTCCTGCGCCTCCCTCTCTACTTGAGTTTCTCCTCACAAATTTGTTCAGTGTCGGGGTGCCCTTCCATACACTACTTCGAATGGGGTCTTTCCGATAGCAACTTGGTAGTTAGTGTTGTACCAATACTCCGCCCAATGTAGCCATTTGGACCAATGATGAGGTTGTTCAGAAGCAAAGCATCTCAAGTAGGTCTCTAGACACCAGTTAAAGACCTCGGTTTGACCGTCCGTTTCAGGGTGATAAGCCGAGCTCATCTTCAATTGAGTACCCTGCAATCTGAAAAATCCCGACCAGAAATGACTTAAGAATATCAGATCTCTATCACTAATTATTGACTTAGGAATACCGTGAAGTTTGGCTACTCCTTAATAAATACTTCTGCTATTTGCTTGGCCGTATATAAAGATGTTTGAGAGCAAATAAATGGCCATATTTAGACAGCCTATCCACGACCACCATAATCACAGAATAGCCCGCGGACTTTGGTAAGCCAGTTATGAATCCATCGCTATGTCATCCCATACACTCTCTGTAATAGCTAACGGCTGAAGTAATCCCCCTGGAGAGGTGGGTTGGTACTTCTGCCTCTGGCAAATTTCACACTCAACTACATAACGATATGTGTCCCCTTCATGCCCTGCCAATATACATTCTCTGCCACACGCTGATAGGTTCTGAAAGCTCCCGAATGGCCTCCTATCGGGGTATCATGAAACTCGCGCATGAATATCTCAACCCATTTCGAACCAGCCGGAACCACCAATCGCTGTTTATAAAACAATAATTTACCCCTCAACATATACCTATGGTGCGAAACTGGGTCATTTTCCAACTCTGTAATTAACTGAACCAGCTTCGGATCTTCCCTTAAGGACTGCTCTAGCAATGCTGTCTCCTTCCAGGCTGATACTGAAATTACCGTGAGTTCCCCTGCTTCAGAGTCTTGAGAGGGAATCCGCTGCTATATTTTCTCCTCCTGGTTTATAGATGATATCAAAATCATATCCCATCAACTTCACTACCCAATTTTGCTGGTCCGGTGTGAAAATTTTTCTGTGTAGTGTAGTATGTGCTTCCGGCTCTTTTGGTCCGTGTTTACCTTGAATCGCCTTCCCAACTGGTACGGTCACCAATGTTGATTGGCCAAGACCAAAGCCATGAGTTCTTTTCATAAGTGGATTTTGCCAGCGCCCTATCCTTAAGTGCCTTACTAAAGTAGGTAGGGGGTCTGCGATTTTGCATCAAGACGACGCCAATCCCTCGTCCCGACGCGTCACATTCTATCTCAAACTCAAGGGAAAAATTCGGAATCCCTAAAACCGACGTGCTTGTTAGCTTGCGCTTGAGTTCCTCAAAAGCTTCTTATGCCTCTTTCCCCCAACAAAACTGGTCTTTCTTCAGTAATTCCGTTAGAGGTTTTGTCTATCTTCCCGTAGTCTTGGACAAATTTTCTGTAGTAACCCGTCAACCCTAAAAATCCCTTCACAGCCTTAACTGATCGTGGTAGAGGCCATTGTAGAACACTCTTAATTTTGTCGGGATCGGCAGCCACTCCTTGCTCACTAATTACATGGCCTAAGTAATCAATGGACTCCTACCAAAACTGCACTTCTTTTTTGTTTACCACAAATTGATCCTTATCCAAAGTCCCCAACACCAATTGCACATGCATCAAATGTTGCTCCCACTCTCGACTATACACCAAAATGTCATCAAAGAAAACAAGAACAAACTTGCGCAAGTAAAGGCGAAATGTGTTATTCATAGTAGCTTGGAAAGTCGCGGGTGCATTCATCAGCCCAAACGGCATCACAACGAATTCATAGTGTCCTTCATGCGTTCTAAAGGCAGTCTTAGCGATATCCTCCTCTCTCACCCTAATTTGATGATATCCGGAACGCAAATCTATCTTCGAGAAGAACCTTGCCCCATGTAATTCATCCAATAATTCCCCAATCACTGGTATATGAAACTTTTCCGGTACCGTGATGGCATTTAAAGCCCGATAATCTACACAGAATCTCCACCCTCCATCCTCTTCTTTACGAGAATCACAGGCTAGAGTAGGGTGAGGTACTCGGTTGGATAATACCTGTGGCCAACATCTCCTTTACCAATCGTTCTTCTTCATCCTTCTGTCCGTGCGCATATCGATAAGGCTGACCCTTATAGGTCCTTCCCCTTGTCTTAGGGTGATGACATGTTCAATTTCTCTTCTTGGTGGCAGGGCTGTAGGTCCTTGAAGACCCGAGGAAATTGACTTAACAATCTTTCCAATTCGTTCTCATGTTCTTCACTTAGTGAGTGGTCTCGCCCAAACTCCCTTTTTCTTTCAGCCTCCCACAATAACACCCACAAAACTCTACATATGCCAACTTCATGATAGACTTCAGCGACACCGGCGAGCGACAGAGCATCGGATCCCCCACTATACTGATTTCCCCTCTAATGTTAAACTTCATAGTCATTTTGCTCCAATCAACTCTTACCTCTCCTAAGGTTTCCAACCATGACACCCCTAGAATTAAATCTACCCCCCTAATGGAAACAAGTAACCATCAATTGTTACTACAATCTTACCCAATTCCAAAGTTAGCCCCTTGCACATGCCCTGAGACATTGTTCTGTGACCATCTCCCAAACACACTCCAAACTATGGAGTATCCTCGATCGTCAACCCCACTGTCTATCATTACCACAACCGAATTTCCATAAATCTTGCCTAGTAATTTCATAGTCCGGGGTCGGGTGATGCCCCCTATCGAGTACATAGGCAACTCTAGCTCTTCTTCATTACGAGTCGGTTCTTGATCTTCCTCTTGCTCGTGCATCTCAGTAGCAGTTTCTCTGATCATAGACTCCTGTTCGTTTATCTCATCTTCCCCCATTATCATCACCCTCAATGTTTTTCCTACGCATTTATGTAGGGGTGAATAAGGTTGATCACATCGAAAACATAAGCCATTCTCTCGCCTCTCCACATATTCTTGATATGAAAGATTTCGCCCTCCTCGTGCGTTGCTGGCGGTGGATCCCCTCATGGAACCTCCATTAGAGCTTGATTGATTGAAGTTCCAGCGGTCGCCGGTGGGTTAGGGTTTGCATTTGCTCCCGTGCGTGGGTACTGTGTGTTGATAGAGACACTAGCTCTCTCAGGTCCTCCTCCAAATACTCCAGAACCCGACCCAATCGATCTTGGCCCGATTCCCAGCCCATTTGTTCTAACTGAAGCTCCAAAACTTTGGGCCTGGCCCAAAGTGGGAATGGATCGTCTCCAACCTAAGGGGTTCATCCCTTTCATGCCAGTTACTCGCTAGTTTCCCCATTCCCCTGCAACCTCTTCCTCCAACATTCTGGCTAGTTCCATAGCTCTCATCACGTCTCTGGGCTCAAAGATTCTTAATCTTCTTATATTCTCCCCCAACCCATTTAAAAAAATCCCAAATATTGTTCTTCCGGCAAATCAGTAACCTGTGAAGCTAACCTCTCGAAACGCTCAATATAATCCTCCTGGTCCCCTCTTGTCTCAGTGCGGCCAGAAATTCAAAGGGATTCGCACTATTCTTATCAGAATATCTCTTAAAAATTTCAGTGGTGAGGATATCCCAAGTTAGAATGGGTATTTTCTCCTCAACCAACGAAACCAATGAATGGTGTTTCCCTCCATACTAACCATTGCCAGAGAAATCTTCATGTCTGTTCTGGTTCGATGGATCTCAAAAAATTACTCAGCTCGAGTCACCCATCCCACTGGATCAGTACCATCAAAGAAAGGAAACTCAACCCGTTTCAACATCATTTTTCTTGCTTGCTCTTTATCGTCCGTTTTGTCGTCAACTTCACTAGTCCTTTCAACATGGTCAGTTGGAAACTCTGCTGGTTGGTTAAAAGCAATGTGGGTGGTATCCATCCGCTCTCCCGCTCCTGACGACCCTTCACCCTGCACAGGTCCCCTTCCTTTCATCCACTGTAACATGAACCTCAGACTTCTTCCAACACCTCAAGTTTTTGGTTTTTTAAGCCCACCTCCTAAATGGGCCATATAATTTAGCGGCAAACTTAGCATTTATGCGTCGAGAAACAGAATGTTGCCTATGAGGTCGTAATTTTAGATAAACCCAATCCCCCTCACAAAATGATACATCTTTCCGATGCGCATTCGCTGATTTCTGCATTCTATCTTGGGCCCGCTGACGATTGAACTTCAATTGCCGAATGACCTCATCTCTCTCCAACAGTTCCTGCGCCTCCCTCTCTACTTGAGTTTCTCCTCACAAATTTGTTCAGTGTCGGGGTGCCCTTCCATACACTACTTCGAATGGGGTCTTTCCGATAGCAACTTGGTAGTTAGTGTTGTACCAATACCGCCCAATGTAGCCATTTGGACCAATGATGAGGTTGTTCAGAAGCAAAGCATCTCAAGTAGGTCTCTAGACACCAGTTAAAGACCTCGGTTTGACCGTCCGTTTCAGGGTGATAAGCCGAGCTCATCTTCAATTGAGTACCCTGCAATCTGAAAAATCCCGACCAGAAATGACTTAAGAATATCAGATCTCTATCACTAATTATTGACTTAGGAATACCGTGAAGTTTGGCTACTCCTTTAATAAATACTTCTGCTATTTGCTTGGCCGTATAAAGATGTTTGAGAGCAAATAAATGGCCATATTTAGACAGCCTATCCACGACCACCATAATCACAGAATAGCCCGCGGACTTTGGTAAGCCAGTTATGAATCCATCGCTATGTCATCCCATACACTCTCTGTAATAGCTAACGGCTGAAGTAATCCCCCTGGAGAGGTGGTTTGGTACTTCTGCCTCTGGCAAATTTCACACTCAACTACATAACGATATATGTCCCTCTTCATGCCCTGCCAATATACATTCTCTGCCACACGCTGATAGGTTCTGAAAGCTCCCGAATGGCCTCCTATCGGGGTATCATGAAACTCGCGCATGAATATCTCAACCCATTTCGAACCAGCCGGAACCACCAATCGCTGTTTATAAAACAATAATTTACCCCTCAACATATACCTATGGTGCGAAACTGGGTCATTTTCCAACTCTGTAATTAACTGAACCAGCTTCGGATCTTCCCTTAAGGACTGCTCTAGCAATGCTGTCTCCTTCCAGGCTGATACTGAAATTACCGTGAGTTCCCCTGCTTCAGAGTCTTGAGAGGGAATCCGCTGCTATATTTTCTCCTCCTGGTTTATAGATGATATCAAAATCATATCCCATCAACTTCACTACCCAATTTTGCTGGTCCGGTGTGAAAATTTTCTGCTGTAGTATGTGCTTCCGGCTCTTTTGGTCCGTGTTTACCTTGAATCGCCTTCCCAACTGGTACGGTCACCAATGTTGATTGGCCAAGACCAAAGCCATGAGTTCTTTCTCATAAGTGGATTTTGCCAGCGCCCTATCCTTAAGTGCCTTACTAAAGTAGGCTAGGGGTCTGCGATTTTGCATCAAGACGACGCCAATCCCTCGTCCCGACGCGTCACATTCTATCTCAAACTCAAGGGAAAAATTCGGAATCCCTAAAACCGACGTGCTTGTTAGCTTGCGCTTGAGTTCCTCAAAAGCTTCTTATGCCTCTTTCCCCCAACAAAACTGGTCTTTCTTCAGTAATTCCGTTAGAGGTTTTGTCTATCTTCCCGTAGTCTTGGACAAATTTTCTGTAGTAACCCGTCAACCCTAAAAATCCCTTCACAGCCTTAACTGATCGTGGTAGAGGCCATTGTAGAACACTCTTAATTTTGTCGGGATCGGCAGCCACTCCTTGCTCACTAATTACATGGCCTAAGTAATCAATGGACTTCCTACCAAAACTGCACTTCTTTTTTGTTTACCACAAATTGATCCTTATCCAAAGTCCCCAACACCAATTGCACATGCATCAAATGTTGCTCCCACTCTCGACTATACACCAAAATGTCATCAAAGAAAACAAGAACAAACTTGCGCAAGTAAAGGCGAAATGTGTTATTCATAGTAGCTTGGAAAGTCGCGGGTGCATTCATCAGCCCAAACGGCATCACAACGAATTCATAGTGTCCTTCATGCGTTCTAAAGGCAGTCTTAGCGATATCCTCCTCTCTCACCCTAATTTGATGATATCCGGAACGCAAATCTATCTTCGAGAAGAACCTTGCCCCATGTAATTCATCCAATAATTCCCCAATCACTGGTATATGAAACTTTTCCGGTACCGTGATGGCATTTAAAGCCCGATAATCTACACAGAATCTCCACCCTCCATCCTTCTTCTTTACGAGAATCACAGGGCTAGAGTAGGGTGAGGTACTCGGTTGGATAATACCTGTGGCCAACATCTCCTTTACCAATCGTTCTTCATCCTTCTGTCCGTGCGCATATCGATAAGGCCTGACCCTTATAGGTCCTTCCCCTTGTCTTAGGGTGATGACATGTTCAATTTCTCTTCTTGGTGGCAGGGCTGTAGGTTCCTTGAAGACCCGAGGAAATTGACTTAACAATCTTTCCAATTCGTTCTCATGTTCTTCACTTAGTGAGTGGTCTCGCCCAAACTCCCTTTTTCTTTCAGCCTCCCACAATAACACCCCACAAAACTCTACATATGCCAACTTCATGATAGACTTCAGCGACACCGGCGAGCGACAGAGCATCGGATCCCCCACTATACTGATTTCCCCTCTAATGTTAAACTTCATAGTCATTTTGCTCCAATCAACTCTTACCTCTCCTAAGGTTTCCAACCATGACACCCCTAGAATTAAATCTACCCCCCTAATGGAAACAAGTAACCATCAATTGTTACTACAATCTACCCAATTCCAAAGTTAGCCCCTTGCACATGCCCTGAGACATTGTTCTGTGACCATCTCCCAAACACACTCCAAACTATGGAGTATCCTCGATCGTCAACCCCACTGTCTATCATTACCACAACCGAATTTCCACAAATCTTGCCTAGTAATTTCATAGTCCGGGGTCGGGTGATGCCCCCTATCGAGTACATAGGCAACTCTAGCTCTTCTTCATTACGAGTCGGTTCTTGATCTTCCTCTTGCTCGTGCATCTCAGTAGCAGTTTCTCTGATCAGACTCCTGTTCGTTTATCTCATCTTCCCCCATTATCATCACCCTCAATGTTTTTCCTACGCATTTATGTAGGGGTGAATAAGGTTGATCACATCGAAAACATAAGCCATTCTCTCGCCTCTCCACATATTCTTGATATGAAAGATTTCGCCCTCCTCGTGCGTTGCTGGCGGTGGATCCCCTCATGGAACCTCCATTAGAGCTTGATTTGAAGTTCCCAGCGGTCGCCGGTGGGTTAGGGTTTGCATTTGCTCCCGTGCGTGGGTACTGTGTGTTGATAGAGACACTAGCTCTCTCAGGTCCTCCTCCAAATACTCCAGAACCCGACCCAATCGATCTTGGCCCGATTCCCAGCCCATTTGTTCTAACTGAAGCTCCAAAACTTTGGGCCTGGCCCAAAGTGGGAATGGATCGTCTCCAACCTAAGGGGTTCATCCCTTTCATGCCAGTTACTCGCTAGTTTCCCCATTCCCCTGCAACCTCTTCCTCCAACATTCTGGCTAGTTCCATAGCTCTCATCACGTCTCTGGGCTCAAAGATTCTTAATCTTCTTATATTCTCCCCCAACCCATTTAAAAAATATCCCAAATATTGTTCTTCCGGCAAATCAGTAACCTGTGAAGCTAACCTCTCGAAACGCTCAATATAATCCTCCCTGGTCCCCTCTTGTCTCAGTGCGGCCAGAAATTCAAAGGGATTCGCACTATTCTTATCAGAATATCTCTTAAAAATTTCAGTGGTGAGGATATCCCAAGTTAGAATGGGTATTTTCTTCCTCAACCAACGAAACCAATGAATGGTGTTTCCCTCCATACTAACCATTGCCAGAGAAATCTTCATGTCTGTTCTGGTTCGATGGATCTCAAAAAATTACTCAGCTCGAGTCACCCATCCCACTGGATCAGTACCATCAAAGAAAGGAAACTCAACCCGTTTCAACATCATTTTTCTTGCTTGCTCTTTATCGTCCGTTTTGTCGTCAACTTCACTAGTCCTTTCAACATGGTCAGTTGGAAACTCTGCTGGTTGGTTAAAAGCAATGTGGGTGGTATCCATCCGCTCTCCCGCTCCTGACGACCCTTCACCCTGCACAGGTCCCCTTCCTTTCATCCACTGTAACATGAACCTCAGACTTCTTCCAACACCTCAAGTTTTTGGTTTAAGCTCCCCACCTCCTTTAGGTGTGTTTTCAATCCCTCCATGTCATTCTTTATCGTTTGTAAGCCGATGTTTAGCTGCTCTACATCCGATCTTAGGCCTCTCACTTCTTCCTCCACTCGCACCGAGTTTCGTTCCAAAGTCTACTCTCGTTTCCATTCTTGTCATTTTCGTGCTCCCCTTAGTCGAATCCGGCAGGTCGGACCATTTGATAAAACATTGCAATTTTTCGTTTGATGGAATCAAGAAATAGAACTGATAAGTTTGTAATTAATTGAAATAGGGTAGTAATAACAAAGTATTTCTCAAGTATCCTTGAGTTTCATTACAAATTCAGCAAGAAAAGTAAAGAAAACAAGAAAATAATCCTCAAGCAGGGAGCATTTCTCCAGCTGAGATTTCCCAAAACAAATCCAACAGTATCTTTTTCTCTTCCTCCCCTCCACACACACACCCACAACCTGCCTATATACGGCTCCAGTAATCATTCCCATTCTAACTAATTTCCCACGTCAGCAGCCCATTTCCCTTCTTCATTCGTGCTTGGTCCCCTTTTTATCTCCACACTTATGCCCTTCTTCTTTCTTTCATAAACTTGATATACAAGTGGCCTCCATAATGATTGGGTTGTCTCCTCTTGATTCCTATTGCTGGGCTTGCTTGCTCTCTCTGGCCCATCTTGGAACTTCTGGTCCCTAACAAAGGACATCCCCAAACACGGAGGTGACTCATGCTAGGTTTCCTACCAGTCCATATTTCAAAAGGAGTTCTAGAAACAGACTTACTTGGAACTCTATTGAGGATGTATAAGGCTGTTTTAATTGCCTCACCCCAAAGGAAGTCTGGAAGATATCGCCTTTCGGCCACACCATTCTGTTCAGGACTACCTAGCATAGTAAATTGACTTACTATTCCACAATCTTCTAAGTATATGGCAAATGGTCCCTTTATTTGTCCACTGACCTCATGTTTACCATAATACTCACCACCCCGGTCAGACCTAACAATCTTGATAATTTTTCCCAGTTGTTTCTCAACTTCAGTCTTGAAGATCTTGAATTTATCAAGGGCTTCAGACTTTTCCTTAATCAAGTACAAATATCCATATCATGAAAAATCATCAATGAATGTTATATAATACTTGTTATTGTAAATTATGGGTGAATAAGGTCCACTTATGTCTGTATGAGTAATTTATAAAAGATCGGAGCTACGAGTGGATTTATTTTTCTTTATTTTGGTTAGTTTACCCTTACAACAATCAACACATGTTTCTAGGTCGCTAAAGTCAAGAGTAGGTAGAATATCATACTTTATTAACCTTTCTACTATTTCCCTAGAAATGTGGCCAAGTCTCTTATGCCACAACATGATGACTTTTCCTTTATTAAGGGTCTTTTGGCAACTTGTTCAACATCATATGAATTGGAATAGACTTGACTTGATGCCAAGCAGAGATTGTACCATCCATATGACAAAACATAATGGCCAACTTTGTTCGAGTTAAAATATACAGATACAAAACCTGTATTAAACTCAAAACCATAACCTTGTTTGTCGAGTACATATACTGATATCAAGTTTCGTCTAAAAGATGGTACATACAAAACACTTGTCAAAACAAGTTCATAATTGGAGTATCGTTTTAAACAAACATCTCCAACATAATGTTCATCCACCAATTCATTATTGCCAACTACGAGCTTAAACTCATCCTTGTTTAGTTTCCTCTTGTTTATGAATCCCTGCAATGTGAAAGCAACGTGATTAGTTGCTCCACTATCAAGCCACCAAGAACTGGATGTGGCATTAACAAAATTGGATTCACATACAATAAAAACCAAGGAGTTACCTGCACGCTCATGTTTCTCTAACCAAACTTTATATTTGGAACACTGACTTATGCCCTTTCTTTTTACAAAAGAAACATTTAAGTTCTTTCTTGAAGACACCTTTAGTACCACCCACAGCACTTGTCTGACCAGTTTTATTGTAATTCTGAACATTACCAAAAGCTGAAAATTTAGATTTCTTACCTTTCTTGCGAGGTTTAGAAACAAGGAGAGCTGCATCTATATGCCCTGCCTTGAGTTTCTCTTCCTCAGCAACACATATGACAATGAAATCATTAACATTCCAAGGTTCTTCCCTCGAATTGTAAGTAGTTACAATTGTACCAAACTCTGGAGGCAGAATATTCAATGCTTGATGGACAATTCAAGCATCAGGAAGATCAATGTTAAGATTTTTCAACTTGTTTTGAATATGGACCATCATCAAAATATACTTCCTAGCACCTCCATTACCATTATCTTCATTGAGTATAATTGCTTCAGAAGGGTACCAATTTCTGCATTGATTGAGACTTTGTATCTTTCAAATACAACTGTTAGGAAATCTTTTGTTATAGTGGTTTCTGGAAGACCACTTAGCAAATGCTCAGGAATGGATCTCTTTATAGTCAAATAGCACATGCGATTTGACTTATGCCATACTTTATGCAGCTGCTTATCCGTATCAGTACTGGAACTATTAATATTAGCTGGCTTAGGAGTAGTCATAGCAAGATCAATATCTGCTAATTTCATAGCCAACTGCACATCTCTGTTCTACACTTTAAAGTTGGAGTCAGTTAACATCTCTATAGTCACAAAACTGAAAAACAAATAACAATGCAATTCTTTAGTTTAAGCAGAACACAAGATAATAAATAATACTCAAAGTCATAAAAGAGAGTGTTCTAAAACTCGCCGCCTAGGCGGCGTGTATAGGTTCGGCGGCCTATGGCCGTCGCGCCTGGCCCCAAATCATTGGGGCCAGGTGCTCATCGGAATGGGCGGCGTTTTCTGCCCATTCAGACAAATTTTCGCCGGCAAATTCGTCAGTCAACGGTGGGACCGTTCACTGACGCAAAATTCGAAATTAATTGTTTTTCCGGTCGAATTTCACATCCCAATCCTAACCCTAACCTTAATTTTACAAAATTAACTCTCTAACTTATCATTTTGAAAAAAATCCCAATTTAGAGCATAAACTCTAATATAAAAAAACTCTAATTTTTTTTCAATTTTTGTTAGTTTCTCGTCAAATTGACCATTTATAAATATTACTCATTACTCAAATAACATTTTTCTATGATTAATTTCTCCAAATCATACTAAATCTTAAACCTAATTATAGATTTTCTCAATTTCCGATTAACTGCCTAGGCCCATTGTTAGGTACCAATTATGGGAGTCAAGGCAGCTGCAGCAGGGAGAGGGCAGAGTGGGCTTGGGCCAGAGAAATTTGCTGACATCCACAATGAGGGGACCACAAGAATTGGTGAGCAAGGTTGCAGAGGCGATTCCACATGTTGTGCTGACGTGGAGAAGGGCAGTTACAATGCTTGTGGGCTGTGAAGGACTTGGAAAAAAAGAATATAAGGGAGTGAGGATTCTTGGGGGGGCATGTTATTTGTCATTTTGCTTTTTGAGTGAGAATTGTGGGCATACCAGCAGTGGCTGGTGGCATTGTGCTTGATTCTTTTGTCAATTTTAGATTGTCATTCACTTGGTTTGTAAGGTGTTTGTTGAGTTGCTTCAATACCAATTACTCTTATTTTGCTAGTTATATTTCACTGTCAACATATATGAAATAGTTCCAACGCAAATCCAAATCAATTTTTATTGCCAGCTCGTTTTCCTTCATCTTTATATTCAACTCTTACAAAAATATTGAGTGTTCACAAATGGATGCGTATCAATTGGTCTGACCTGTCGGATCTGAACGTGGGAAAATGTATAGGGATGATTTTTCAACACTTTTATCTCTGAAACAGGAAGGATCAGTTCGCGAATGCCGTTTAAGGGGGGCACCACCTGCGACTGAAGATTTTTACATTAATGTTTTTTTTGAATGGCCTTCAACTAAAGGTAATAGTGGGAATGAACTTAGCAGTTGTGGATTATTTAGATGAGGCGATGGATCAGGCACTATGGGTGGAGGAGTGGAAGAGTTTGGAGGAAAAACAGGTGGGAGCTATTGAGAAGTTGAACCACAAATAGGAAGGGGTAGGCGAACTTCATAAGTATATAAGAGAATGGATAAAGGAGAAAAATCTGGAATATGAAGCACCCCCTACAGCAACTCAGAGGTCACGTTTTCCCCCTGAATCGATGAGGAACCAATCAGAGCCCAACAACAAAATGGAAGACGAAGCAGACAACAAAATGGATGTAGAACATTTGTCTTCTTGTTTACAAACAATAGATGGAGGTATAAAAGAAGTCAAAAAAAAATTGAGGCGATGGGGAACTTAACCCAAGAGTTTGAAGTGATGGATGAATTTTGTCAATATATGGTTAAAGGGCTGAAGGAAGAAAAGCCAGATTATGAAGTACCACCTGCAGAAAACCAGAGGGTGTGTCTTTCCTCTAAACCAGTGAGGAGCCAACTTGAGTGGGCCATAATGGATGGCCTAGAGAAAAATTGGACGGAGGAAGTTAACATTGAGGAAAAAGTAGTGAGTGGGAACACTAAGAAAATCTCTTGGCAAAGAGAGGTGAGATCATCAGGGTGGATACGATCGTGGCAAGTGACTGGCCAAACAGTTGGAGTTCCAACCATGACCAATGGTCTAGGGACTGGACAGAAATCGAATGGGCCAAAAAACGGCAACAAGAAAGACAAGTGAGGGAACGACAGCGGCGGTGGCGCTGCCAGAGCCGCAACCACAAGCACAGCCGCACAAACTTGAGAGGAATTGGACGTTTTGGTTTGACGACATATCAAAGCCCAAACAGGATGCTGCATGGAGCTCCTCTATGCTTAACATCTACATTTTCGATACTGTTGAAGAATTTAGGTGTTTGTACGAACATATATTCAAGCCCAGCCAGATGCCTATGAATGCAGATTACCATTTGTTCCAAGCGGAAATTGAATCCAAGTGGGTAGATCCTAAGTGTGCGAGCGGAGGGAAGTGGTCTAACACCAGCAACCGTAAGTCTAACCTTGACACCATGTGGCTTGAAACAATGATGGCCTTGATTGGAGAGCAATTTGATGAGGCTATCAAGTTTGGTACAGATACTAAAGTAATGATGGGAACTTCATTGATAAACATGTATGCTAAATGTAGTGATATATTTGCTACAAGTAAAGTGTTTGATGAAATGCCTGGGAGGTATGCGGTTAAATGGATAGAGATGATTGATGGGTATGCGAGCAATGGAGAGATGGAGGTTGCTAGAGAACTTTTTGAGGTGATGCCACAAGGGAATTATTTGGTGTGGACATCGATGATTTCAAGGTATTTTAAGAGAGATGACGTAGAGGAAGCTAAAGCTATAGTTGATCAAATTCCGATTAGGAATTTAGGGAATTGGAATTCAATAATTTCTGGGCTAGCGCAAAATGGGTTCTATGAGGAGGCATTGGGAGTTTTTCGGAAAACGCAAGGTGAGAGGTTTGAGCCGGATGAAGTTTCTCTTGCAAGTGTTTTATCATCATGTGCACACTTGGGGTTGTGGAATACTGGTAGAGAAATACACAATTTGATTGAGAAAAAGAGGAAAAAGCATGATCCGAGGGTTCTGAGTGTATTGGTTGGAATGTATGTGACATGTGGGGATTTAAAAAATGCAGTGTCGGTTTTTGAAGGAATGGCTCATAGGAACCGTGTGTGTTGGAACTCTCTGATCTCAGTTTTTGCTATACAGGGACAATGCAAAGAGCCAAAGAGGCTTTTGAGTTTTTTAGTAGAGTGGAGATATCAAATGAGATGTCAGACAAGATCGCATTTTTGTCTGTTCTTTCTGCTTGTGCACATGGGGGTTTGTTGATGAAGGCTTGGAAGTTTTCTCAAAGATGGAGAAGTATGGGTTGGCACCAGGAATTAAGCATTATGGGTGCTTGGTTGATCTTCTGGGGTGTTGGAAGAATTAAAGAGGCTTATGATTTGGTCAAAGGAATGCCAATGAAACCAAATGATGCACTTTGGGGAGCTCTGCTTGGAGATTGTTGGATTCACGCAGACACAACCAAGTTCAGTTATGGAATTCACTTTGAAATTACATCAGCAAATGTGGCTCTGCTATGTTGTGCCTCCAATTATCTTGAAATGTCTGAAGATTTTTCACAAGATAATTTTGGCCCTCGAGCTGAAGAATATCTTAAGTGTTTTGTTTGCAAGAACCTTGAAATATGTGTTGAAACAATGTGGGAACCTATCCCCTCTTGCTGACGAGCTAAAAATAGTTTCTCGTAGCATAGATACAATAGCCTTAAAAGGTTGTGCAAAGCAAATTGCTTTAAGTTTCTCACACCTGGAGTATAACATCTCATGGAGACTTCATAGGTACAGGCAAACCAAATGTGACACCTTGTTTGAGGTCGACACATTTCACAGAATATTGGTAAACTTTGCACAACAAAAAGATAGTGAAGATGATCTTGATGATGCATTTGTTATGCTTAAAGTCGCAACATTGGTGGATAATTACCTTGCTGAAATTGCTACTGATGCAAGGAAGGGTGGGGTAACAAAGCCTGTGTCAGCTAAGGTGGTTGACAAAATGGAGGGAGAACGCAACGTCTTAGTGAGACCAAAATCCATTCAGGCTCAACAAAAAATACACTCAGAATTTGGACTTGAGGACAAGTCCATTGTTATGGAGGGGGGCAATGTTAGGTACCAATTATAGAAGTCAAGGCTGCTGCAGTAGGGAGAGGGCAGAGTGGGCTTGGGCCAGAGAAATTTGCTGACATCCACAATGAGGGGACCACAAGAATTGTTGAGCAAGGTTGTAGAGGCGATTCCACATGTTCTGCTGACGTGGAGAAGGGCAGTTACAATGCTTGTGGGCTTTGAAGGACTTGGAAAAGAAGAATATAAGGGAGTGAGGATTCTCTAGGGGGGCATGTTATTTGTCATTTTTCTTTTTGAGTGAGAATTGTGGGCATACCAGCAGTGGCTGGTGGCATTGTGCCTGATTCTTTTGTCAATTTTAGAGTGCCATTCACTTGGTTTTTGTAAGGTGTTTGTTGAATTGCTTCAATACCCATTACTCTTATTTTGCTAGTTATATTTCACTGTCAACATATATGAAATAGTTCCAACGCAAATCCAAATCAATTTTTATTGCCAGCTCGTTTTCCTTCATCTTTATATTCAGCTCTTACAAAAATATTGAGTGTTCACAAATGGATGCGTATCACCCCCACTAGGCGCTCTAGGCACTAGGCGCTGGGTCGCCGCCCGTCTAGCGCCTAGCGCTTTTTAGAACACTTAAAAGAGTATTATACCAAGAATTTTAGCACATCACTGTATAAATACCTTTGGCAGAATATACAATATGTAATTACAATTTTTTCATATAAGACGATTCAGAAACGTATCCATCCTTGTAAGTTTACCACATTTAGGTGAATAAACCACTTAACTAGTCCATTCCCAACCATATGTCTCATATGTAACATTTCTAAAATTTAACATACAATCCACATATTTGGACATAAGACTGTACATCAAAAAATAGAAACATCCCTAAATCATGTGAGACCGTCATCACTTAAAAGATTCAGTGAAAAGGTCAATTTGGTGGCTGCAATTTCACTAAACTCATAAGCAATTCTCATATCGGGATACATTTTATATTATATTGAAAAACAACCTCAATAATGTAATTTTATTCTTTATAGATAAGGGGCTAAATTATCCATAAAATTACATTCCTGAATCTTGTGACAAAATTTATGAGATAAATTAATTCTTTATATTTATCTCTGTGTCACAAATAAATTAATTGTATTGAAATTTTCCTTATGAGACAATTAATTCTCTTTAACAAATGACAATTTTTATACCCATTTACAAATAAAACTTGATGAGATAATAATATACCTTTTAAATTGTCATACATAATTAATTATGACTATATATTTGAATTTTGGGATAAAATTGAAGTTAAAACGATGTCCAGGGATCAGATTATAATAGCAAGGGGCCTGTATGTTATTTACCAGGGACCAGACTGAAATCTAGCAAATTTGAGACCTGCGTGCGCGTGCAATGTACGCCCAGACAGCTTCTTAAAGAAGGTGTCGGAAACAGCCTCAACCTCCCTATTTTTTATTTTTATTTTTTAAAAAAATTATCAAAAGCAATTATTGCTTTTCATTTCAACAAATGCAATTATTTAAGCATTCGTCGCCCCAATTTCAGATCCAGACTTCTTTTCACCAAATTTCAGTATTTCATAAATCCCAAAACTCACAGATCTGATTTAATAATTAATCCAATAAACCTTATGTGCTTAAAAATTGGATCAATTAATAACAACCATTAACAGATCAACAGAACAAGATAAATATGAATTCAATAAAAATCATCCAGAAAAATTTATCAGATTTTTTTCCTTAACATTATGAAAAATCCATTGATTCTAAGATTGTGTTGCCGCTCTGATACCACATACTGAGATTTATTTTGCAACATGACCATCACAAGAGCTTAGAATACAATTAAAAGAATTATTCGGATGATTCAGAGAGCATACCTGATTTATAATCCATGGATGCAGCGGAAAATTTTGACAAATCTGTTGAATGTTTGCACTGAGGAGATCATCCTCTTCTTCCATCTTCTTGATGGTGAGAAACTTATTCTCCCTATAAGCTTCCTTGTGCTTTTTCCTTATAAAGTCTTTTCCTTATGCTTCTATTTCTCTATCGTAAATGCCTCTCAATTTCATTCATTTATGAATGAATTATATAGGCATAATTGAGGTGTGAAGCTAGTCAGCATGCATCACATCTCAATTATGCAAGCTTAATCAAGAAGCCTTTGGCCTTTAATAATAATCACCTTATATTAAGAGAGAGAAACTAATAATTATTAAGGAAGCTTATAGAGTAAGCTATATTAGGGGAGTGAGAGCGAGACCTTAGCTCACTAATTTATGGAGTGTAATGGGCTCACCTATCAAAAGCCCATAATCATTCCAAAGCCCGCTCTAATTTCCACACATCAATTAATATAGAGTCCAGCCCACTTTTTTAGATCACAAAATTGGGCTTCACAGTTTTTATTACAAAACCAATTATCTTAGCGCTCTATTAAAACCTATATCACAATTAATAGAAGCCCATAATAATATTAGAATAAAATATTCTAACAAGTTAATGAATCAACTATTTCAACTCTGTTTTGGAATAATTTGTATTTATGGATAAAATTAGCTGTTTCATGAACTTTTATTTGTTTGTTTATTTATATCTTTGGTTCTATCGTTCTATGTTCTTGTTCTTCAGTTAATTCTGTTTTTTACTCTAAATATAAAAAAACTTTGCCATCGGTTAGAAACTCACTAGAAAAAAAATGAAAATTTTGAGCTCTTGTAAGGTCACAGTCAAATTGGCTTCTTGGTTTTGGAAAATGAATTTAAATCTGTTTTGTTTTGTTTTCAGCTTATGTTTCTGAACATTTTTTGGCCTGTTTGTTTCCTGAGAAACTGTGTTAGATGTATATTTGGTTGCAGTGATGGGAGAGTAGATAAGTTATGTTAGTTGTAGGCATTATTTCCGTCTGTTCAGTTTCCATGGTTCTTCTGGTAATGGTTTGTTTTCTTTTGGTGCACATGGAATTTTCAATATCCTTCTGTTATAAGCTGCTATTTACATTTACTTCTATTCTGACATAATATGTGGCCATATAGTCTTTGCTTTGAAAGTGTTTAGACTATTTAACTTTGTGGGAATACATGTGTATTATTGGAAATATTTCTTTTATGTCAATGACCTGTTTTGTTCTCTTCTTCTTATTTCGTTATTTTTTAATTCATATCTGAAACCATTTTGGTCAAACAATTGTGCTGCAGTCGGTTTGTATTAAATGTGCCACAAGAAGATCAACAGTCATTTGAGAGGATTCTGTTTCTTGTTGAATATGCACATTGGTTCTATGAGGACAATTCAGTGGAAAACAATCCATCACTTAAGTCATTTACTTTAAAGGAGTTTACTTCCTTGAGTATCCTTTGCAGCATTTATTTTGGTTTGATATCATTGATATTTGTCAAGTTAATTGAAAATTTGCCGACTCCCTTTGGGAGTTATCTTCTAGAATTTGCTTTCACCATTTTTCCCTTAATGTGTCTCAGTGTTTAACAGTTGTGATGTACTAAGACCTTATGTTGCTCACATAGATGACATATTTAAGGATTTCACTTCTTACAAGGTCCGAGTTCCTGTAACTGGGGCAATCATTTTGGATGAAACCTATGAACGGGTGAGATTCTTGTGAATGAAAAGCTAGTTTTGGTCCCTTTATACAGAGAAGAATCTTACATACAATTTTATTTTTGATATCTGACCAATCTGATTTTTTTGCCACATTTTTCACTTGATGCTGTTATTGTACTTTGTTGCCTTATGTTTTATACGCTGCATTGGCAGTGTTTGCTAGTTAAGGGATGGAAAGGGACAAGCTGGAGTTTTCCACGTGGGAAAAAGAACAAAGATGAGGAAGATCATGCGTGTGCCATCCGAGAAGTGAGCATTATGGAGCTCTTTAACTGTATCTGTATGTTTATTAATATGTTATAGCATCCTGATTGAGTTTGAAATGTAGTTTCTGTGGACTTGACGCAATGGACATGTGATATTCAAAAATTTTAAAGCTTTAGGTCTTGATTATGAAATTTACTTAGAGTAGAAATTGATTCTTCTATTCAAATTGGCAAATGAGCTCTTGTTAGTTAAAAGTTGGCCTGTCGTGTCTGACAGAGTCTTTTGCATAGACAGTTGGTGTTGATTGCCGTCTTCTATAGTTATCTGATTGGTTCATTTTTTATCACTGAGTTGAATGGTTGCTGCTAATTAATATGTAGATGGAGAACATTTTTGCTTTTAGTGAAAGGAAAACTTTATAGAAGTGTCAAGTGTGTAGTCTTAGCTCTCTTGTGGGTGATATGGCCAGTTGGCAACAAAGAAATAGCTTCATTTTTTTGGGGGAAAAGAGGAAGATATTAATGGTTGTGGGACATGATTCGTTTCTTTTCTTACATTTGGTCTTCAATTTCTAAGGAATTTCAAGACTCCATTCTTTTTTAGCTGGATTGGGCTGCAGTCTTATGTTAATTTTGTGGGTTTGTACTTTTTTTCCTTCTCAGTTTCGGTTTGTGTAGAGTACTATATACAAAGTTTTGTATAGTTTTTGGAGTTGCACGTGGGAAGATTTTAGTTTGTGGACGTCTGGTTCACATTTATAATCCTTTCCTCCTTTATTTACTCTATAAAAGTTTCTGTTTAAAAAAATTAATGCGTGTGTTGAACTAATCTTCTCAGCAGAAATGGAGAAATGTTTTTGGTCTTTGCATTTTAAACTCAAAGCATAACCCTAGTTGAATAGCATTTGATTCAAAAAAAGGCTACATACCATTTGGGAAAATGAAATTCTCTTATAGGGGGCATATTGCAAGTGCTAGAAATTCATACAGAGAGAGAAATTACCACGCCTTTCTTTACTTTTTCTAATTCTTTTTTTTTTTTTTTTTTTTCGGGGGGTGGTGGTAACATGGGGACACAACAGGATCATGACTCAGCAAGTTTCTGTTGGAATGTTCTTTGTAGGAACGTGTAGGCCATTAGTGGTAGCCTGACGTTTTCTTAAGAAGATGCTAGACATTTGTCCTCTGTGAATAAATGTTGACCTACTTAATATGGCATGTGCAGGTCCAGGAAGAAACAGGATTTGATGTTTCAAAGCTTCTTAACACAGATGAGTACATTGAAAAGATATTTGGACAGCAGAGGGTCCGGCTCTACATAATCGCCGGTGTGAGGGATGATACTGCCTTTGCCCCCCAAACGAAAAAGGAGATTAGTGTATGTTATTCTTTAGCTGATAAAATATAGTTTTTTCAAGTTTCATACTTCACTAAATTTTTTCTCACTTATGGAGTATGGAACAATATTTTATGGCTTGATGTTGAATCCTCAAGTTTTTTTTTAGTGACCTCCTTAGAGGGGAAAAAGCATAGTACAACTTTATGTTATGTGTGCGAAAACAGATGTTGGCCGTGTAAAAAGGAGATGAGTTTTTGTTATCCTTTGCAGTAAGTCAGATATCTGTTTTTGTTCTTCTTGGTACACATTTGGGAAATGTCAAAGGGAAAGCAACAGTTGCAGCTTCTCTCTCTTTCTCTCTCTGTATGAATTTCTAGCACTTGCTTAAATCCATCCACCAGTGCTTTTTTATATTCAATTTTGGACTACTTTATTCCTTTATATCTATAAATGGTACATAATATTAGTATCACTATTTATCTCCAAAACCATTGTTTAATATGGTTGGTGATGCATTGAATATCATTCCCTGATCAAGTATGTTGCAAGTATAATATGTTTTGTCATTAATTATTACAAGTTACTTTTGCCGAGTAATGTATTATTAAACATATTTCTTTCAGCAATGCCCTGTAGTCATAAATTCGTCTAGGAAATGTGATCATTATGGGATAATTTTGAGAAAACCAGCATTAACCGGGAATTTTCATTTTGAGTTATAGTTCTGTCTATTTGATTCTTTTCCTGAATTAGTTAGTTTAATATCATCTCTTTACCTCATAAGAGAAAATTGCTTCCTTATGTGATTTTAAAAATCTGTAATTGATGATAGTGGATTCATGAAGAATATAGTATACCTATTATCATATTTGGCAAGGCTTCAGAATTTCAATTTGTAGTCAATAGTTATTCAAATTAACTGTGTAATATTCCTATCTTTAAGTCTTTCCTTCATGAGGTGCCTTTTGTTGCAGGAAATTGCATGGCATCGGCTTGATGAACTTCAGCCAGCTAGTGATGACGTGATATCCCATGGTGTCACTGGTCTCAAGCTCTATATGGTGGCTCCTTTTCTGGCGTGAGTACTAATTACCATGATGTTCAACTTGATGTTTTAAAACCATTGCATGCCATTTATTAGTAGGTGTGATATGCTTGTGCAGATCGTTGAAGAAATGGATTTCAGCACATAATCCCCCCATTGCTCCAAAACCTGATATGCCTCCCAAAGGTTTTCCTTACCTTTTCCTGCAGTATTTTAATTCTGGTCATATATTGTTAGAATTATGTTTATGTGAGCCTTTGGATGGATAGATATTGAATCCTTCCCAGAGCCCACAGTGTGGGAAGCCTCGTGCCCCGGGCCATCATTTATTCTTCTAATTTTAAAACAATAAAACAGAATAAGGATTTGGAAAAGAGGTTATATGCTTTTATTAATTGGAAAAGGAGAACTCTTTAAGAATTTGTCTCTGTGGTTGATATTTGTTCCAAATTTGGCATGTTTCTTCATCTAACTAGGCTAACAAGTAAAATATCTGATGGTTGTGTGTGTAGAGTTGGCTTGAAATTTCCACAGAAACACGGGTGCCTTACTAATTTGTTCCTTGTTCTTTTGTCTAGGGATCTGTGTGTGGAAAGCAAAGAACAATTCTATAGGAAGTAACACAATGATACTAGAGAGCCAATTAAGTAAACTTGCATCTGATTCTCAGCCTCCTGACACGGGTCCTGGCAAAAGCTTCAGGAACTTTAAATTTGATACTGCTGCTATCTTACGAGCAATGGAAGCTGGTTTCTCTAATTAAAAGGTCGAATTCAGTATCTTTCTGTAAAGTTTCTATTTCGACATAGTCGTGTTGATTTCTACTTTCTACCATTCTGCTTATATTATCCTAAGAGCACAATCACCCCTTCATGTCTGTTTGGTGGGCTGTATCAGCTGAATAATATTTATCAGATTTTTAGGTTAGGGGTGCTTATGTATATTCTGTATAGACATGCTTAGGTGGAATGGTGCTTTGTTGTCCTCTATCTTCCCTTAGTTAAACTGAAGAATCAAGAATGCAGTATCTATGACGCAACTCTCAATTCTTCTTTGATGATTTATGATGGTAGTTTTCTTCCCAAGCTTCCCCCGAGAGAATTTATAGCGTGTGGGATAAGGTAATGCAATACTTCATTGTAAGGTAATAATACACACAATCAAATATATTTTTTTTTGAAACGTTGGAAATCTTGCCGTCAAACTACTCGATCAGGGTGTAAACGGAGTAGGTAAAACCTCTACTGTTCACACAATACAAATACTTCTTAGGGTATTTTGAAAAACTTGATTTTATAGTAGTAGAAGTCCAGAATAGTGCAATTTAATGCACTACATTGTTGGTGCATCTCATATTGCTCGTCTTGCATTATTTGTTTGGTGTCTCATGCAATGGAGACTTGGCATGCTCAAACAAATCTTTCAAGTAAAGTTGAGGAGGATGGATTCAATTATCTTTGTGTAGAATTGTGGGACTGGTCAAAGGTTTGCCCCTTGCCGTGGGTACAATTCAGGTCATGCATTTAGTAATCAAATGATTGACTCGGTTGTTTCATCTGCAAGCAAGCAAATAGCCATTGATCAATTGATTCTCACAAATAGAGCAATTGGCATTTTTTGTATTTGTTTTATTTCAAAGTATCTAGTGGAGAGCCACCCGTTGTTTCCAAAGTTCTTAATAGTGATGTTGATGTATATTGGATAATGGTTATGTTTTAGTTTTGAAAATGTATAATCTAAATTCATTTTAGTATAGTGGATATTAGATATTTGATCATAAAATAAAAATATAATAATAAAAAAATAAATTTACTAAAAGAATAACATATATTTTCTAAAAGAAATGTAAAATAAAAAAAAAAATAGAAAAAGAATGATATTAGGTCAGGTAAATATCTCAAAATTTTTGGATAGTGTGGGTCCATTGAATACACAACACCCGACCACAAATTTTTGTTGCTGTGGATGTTGGGTTTAATTTGGGAAAAAATTGGTGAATTTGGTGGTTTTTTGTAATTTTATTTTAAAATTTTGAAATTATTAAATAATGTCAAAGATAAAATATTTTTTTGTAAATATTTTTTTAACAAATCTTAACACGAAAAAGTGACTATAGATTCATATTGCACATAAAACTTATGTGCTGGAGTGTTATTTATAGTCAGAAATATTTATAGGATAGTTGTAATTTCACCAAAACAAATATGTAATCAGAGAGGATTTTGATAATTTAAAATTTTATAATGTTTATCTTAATTATTTGCATTAAGATAATAAAGTATTAATTATTGTATTAGCTGGCGTGCGTTTACTGAATCTTTAGTACAATACTTACTACCTTACAGTCACGACTCACGTCTCTGGAAATTCACCGTCTTGTTCTTCCCATCACAGAGATGCATCTATGGCCTTCAATGAGAATAAGGGACTCATTCAAAATATCATATCTAAAGAAACTCGAATGGAATCTCAACCGAATGAACAGCGAGAAGAAACGGCAGTCTCAAAGCAACGATCAGCACCAGAGTCTCTTGCTCGATAATAATAATAACAACCACCAAATAAATGATGTTTCTCAGATACCAAGTTCAATAAATCCTCCTTTGGGATCTGGGTTTGTTGCTGTTTGTAGAGAGCTACTCATGGTTCTTTCTTGCTGTTACTGTTGTTTCTGCTGTGGAGGTAATTTAATTTCTTTTTACCAAAGTTTTGTTTATTTTTTTTTTTTTTTACGTTTCTTGTCAATTTGGAGTCATGATTGAAGTTTTTTTTAAACATGGGTTTGGATCAGAAGCCACTTTGTTTTGTTGAGTGATCTCGTTTTGTATAATTTTTGTTTAATGGGTGATTCAGAGTTTGCTTTAAAAAAAAATTAAATAATAAGATTCTAACATTGAATGCTACAAACAGTCATATAACGAATTGGCATTGGATGGTGTTGGAAATTGGAATTGGAATTGGATGGATTCATTGATTAAAGATTTTAACTGCCTTTCTAAGCTCTTGAGTATGGGGTATGTCATTGCATAAGATAAAACCTTAGCTTTTTGTAGCTTGAGGGGAAAAAAGTAAATTTGATGTAGTGCTTTCATGCCATTGTCTTTGAGTATGGGGTATGTCATTGCATAAAACCTTAGCTTTTTGTAGCTTAAGGGGAAAATAGATGTTTTCACAAAATCAATACTGTTGAGAAATGACTTACTTTCCATCGAAGTATGGTTCTTTCTAGCGTTATGATACTTCATCTTAATATCTTGTGATATAAGATTCACTTCATTGAAAGATTTTCACTGATGAAGCTAGATATCTTGCTATATTTGATATGTTGTTTATTAAAGATGCTGGTCATGTAGTTCTTCATTGGTGTTCTGATTTTTTGTCCTTGCTTTTCCTTCATTTATGCATGCATCTTAGTCAGGTTGATAATTAGTACTATTTGTGTTTGTATTAGCATCAAGCCGATTTCTTCTCAGTAATATGACTTTGAATTTATATAAATACATGCTCTTTCATCTGATACAATACTTCGTTTCCAGCTTGCATTGACCAAGAAGAGAACTGATGGAGTATCTACAGGGGCTTGTGGTCACTACAACAATGTGTACATATGACAAGAATGTCCATATTGAATATCAATGGTCACATGCCTTGAAGTCTCAGAGTCTATAAGAAGATACAGAAAGAAGAAAAGTGCTAACCGTATATTAGCAATTTTATTAGGTAGTGTTAGACTGAATTGTTGGAAAATTTGTAATCGTGGGCTAACATTAATTATGTTTTGTTTCAATAAATACCCAGTTTAATGAGATATTTTAATTGGATTAATTGTGATTATTGTTTCGAGTTCAGTACATTTTTTAATTTAATTTTCTGGATTGATGGTAAAAGTGTGAGCCGTTTTGGTTTTATTGGCCCCGTGATAAAAGGGATCAGTAGAACAATTTAACCAGCATTGATTATCTGGGATTTGATGTTTTCAATAGTTTGAGGGATTTTGAAAGATTTTCCTCTTGGGTAAATTGAAATTAACCCTATTGAAAGAAAATTATATGTTTATGAAATGTTAATTTATATTATTAATTATTCTTAACGAGATACTATATATATCATACTTTTGGATGTTATTATTTCAGGACAATTTATATACGATCAGCTCTATATTTTTAATAAATATTAAACTAGAGTGATGTAGTTTTGTCTCTCACATTTTTAGAAAAAATCAGTTTTGCTTCTGAAGCAAAGTTTTGAGTGTTAATAACCCAGCGGCCACAAACAAAGCCCCCAAACCGCATAAACAAACGGAACAAGTCAATTAGTTTTCCAATTTTCAAGGAAACATAAAACCAGAAGATCTCATTTACAATTTCATTGCTTCATTTTCATTATTTTCATGGAAAAAAATGGATGGTCTTTTCGGATTGCTAGCAGGCACACTTAAAATTTCTTTAACAGATGCAACAATGATGTGGATTGTGCACTACGCAATGGACAAAGCACACGGCAAAGTGAAGTCCAAAGAAGGAGTCATTGAGCGCTTGAATGAGATATCAAAATTCTATGAACTTGCAGTAATTCAGCTAGAAGGGTGCATGAAATTTGTTCAGGAAGATGCAGACAACAACAATTTCGAAAGCTGCCATGAAAATATCCTGACAGACTTGAAAGTAATCAAAGACCGCCTCCAGGGCCGCCTTCAGGATTCTGAAATGGCTCTCTGCGAAAAGGATAAAGAGTTGAGGGAAAGATTTGAAAATGAATTGAAGCTTAGGCAAGCGTTGGATGTAAAGGAAAAAGAATTGGTTGCTTTGCAAAATGCTAATGTTGAGCTTGAAAGGAAAAATAGTGATGGAATCGCGGAGCTCAGTATGAGCAGTCCTGGAAGTAGGGAGGAGAATAGAGATAGTGAAATTGCTGAGTTGATGCATTCTGTTGATCAACAGGTATTGCATATTGAGCACGAAGTTATTGACGAGGAACGAAATGGAGGTATTGATCATAAAAAGATTGAGCAGATGGGTTCTGATATTAATATTTTGAAAGAAACTTTGCATCAAGCTTTTGGGAAAATGCAGAATGCTATATTTTTGTGTGAGCTGGGGCCTCAGGAGCAGCAATGGAGGTGGACTATTGAGAGGGATGCAGTTTGTACATTGATTAACGGGTTTGTGAAGGATTTTAAGGAGAGTTTTGAGATGGAAATGAGGAAACAAGAGAAGCAAGTTTTCATTAACTTGAATGAGCATTTGTCAGATTTGATGACAGAGGTTACGAGCTTGCGTAATGAGCTTGAGAGTCTTGTTAATCAGAATGATTCTCAATTGAAAGCTGGCAAAGAGAGTGAGAATTTAGTATCTTCAACAGAAGCTAATCTTCAGCGGAAGATTCCTCCAAGGCCAAGAAGATCTTTATCAGAAGGTGACAATTTCGCCAATTTTTCCTCCAAGGTTGAAGAAGTAGAACAAAATCCGCTAGATAAACCAGAAAAAGGTGTTGGCCATTCTGTTGCTAAGATCATAAAGAATCACGAGTCCATTATTCGGAGAAAAAGTGAAGAGATGGTTTGGCTTAAGCAAGTAATGCAAGGGTGTTGTTCAAACTTAAGAAGTGAAAAGGATCCGATTAGCCTGAAAAGAAGAATCCAAGAAGTTATTGTAAGATTGGATAATTTAATGAAATGCAATGCCAGGTTGGTTGAGACTTTTGGAGGTGATCAAAGGGAGGCTCCTGCAGCAAAAATGGTATCAGAATCTGATGTGAAAAAAGAAATGAACACGGGTGTTGACAGTATGGAAGATGTCTGGAAGAAAATGAACAAGGAAGCGGTCTCTGATGCAGTGAATGAAGAACTGCAAAATGAAATAAGAATATTGAAAGAGGAAGTTGAAATTAAGAAGGTTGAGGCTCAGATGAGAGAAGAAATATATTACATTGTGTGCAGTGAGGTAGTTAAGGGGTTTTGCTTTGCTATTGACTGGAAATTAGAACATTTTCGGGATGTATGCTCTTTAAGTGAGGACGTATGCTTAGTCCTGTTTCGAGAAATGTACAAGGATTGGAATGAGAAAATTGAAAACTATAGAATTGACAGGCTTATAACGGATGACGTTTCTCGGGTTGTCTTTGAAGAGACGATCAAAGATGTTGTTAACAATGCCAATTACACATTTAGCAAACTCAAAGAGGTTAAAGTTCCTGACAAGTCACTTGAAATAGCAGAATATTTTGTGAAGGAGAATGTCTATATGGTTTTCTTCAGGGAAACTGTTGAAGAGTGGAAGAAAGAGATGGATGATTGTGACATTGAGAATCTCTTTAGAGAGGAGATACACGAATTTGTCTTTTGTGAGGCAATGAAAGATGCTTGCCTTTGTTCAACGGAAGGAGAAGCCTGGAAACAAGACAAAAGCTCCACTGACAAGATAGATGGAAATCTTAAGGGTAGTGGAGAAGAGAGTTTGATCCAAAAGCTAGATATGTTATTGAAGTGTTTGGAAGAGGAGGAAGATCTAATGGTGAGTGCAAGTTCCCAAGTAAATGAACGCAATCCACAACTTGACCTGGTAGGAATGGAACATGAGATCTTGCATGAATTTGTTAATGAGGATGAATCCACCTTTATTTCAGTAAGAAGCAAACTTGAGAAAGCTCTAGAACAGTTAGCTATGAGTAAGACAATAATGAGTGAACTGGAATCTAATTTAAATTCAGCAGACTGTGATCAAGAAAGAGTTGATGATCAGATGATTCCTGCAGATATTGAGCATGACAGAAATTTCCACATATGCCAACAACAAAGTGAAGAGATTCATAGAAACCAATTCGATTCCATGTTGGAACCAATTCTAGAGTTTTCACAAGTATTTGAACATTTTGAGCTCCAAGCACAAGAAAATTTAGGAGACAAAGTTTTGAGGTACTTCTGTTTACAACATTTATATTCCATCAAAATTAATTGTTGAAACTAGGAAACTTAATCTCATAAACAAGTGTAATCAAAAGTTCTTACTAACACTTTCTCAAACATCAATGTGATTGCCCTCTACTAAGCAGAATGCTGTGCTACTTTTGTATAGGTTGGAAGAGATGAAGCATCAATTGGATTTGCTTGTTGCCTCAGTACAAAAAAGGGAATTACTCTACAGGACAGCATTTATCAGAAGAAGCAAGAATCTCGAAAAGGCTGAAATTGAGGTCCTGAGCCGCGATTTCACTTCTTAATTTTTTTTTCTTAGGATAACAAAGTTTATTTTTTATTTTTAAAAGATTCATAATCTGGCTTGCTGTCTAGGTGGATCTGCTGGGAGATCAAGTGGATGCACTCATAGGACTACTTGAGAAGATATACATAACACTGCATGAACATTCAACTGTACTGCAACAGCATTTTGAGGCAAGAAATGATATATTTACACAAAATTCTTTCATAATCCTGCTGTATGATGCAACTGAAACTGTGATATATCTGTAACAAACCTGTTTTTGACATTGTTGTGTGACTCTGCAGGTCTCAGAAATACTGAAGTTGATAAAAAAAGAACTAATTGGAGAAGTTCATTCTTCCATCAAGTAATAAAAGAAAGATCACATCTATAAAAGGAAGAAGATCATGCCATTTTATACTCAATTTAGTTTCTTTGAAGAGAAAATTTATGAACAAATGTAGGTCACATTAAAAGATAATCGAGCATGCAATCATTATGGAAAGGCGTCAAGATTCAGTGACCTTGACAATCCTGTTGCTTAGTGATGTTCACATAAACACTTGTGTTATGTGTTCTTAGAGATGTGAATAGAAATCAAAATTATTTTTATTATTTTATTACCATTTCTTGTGCCTTTACTCATTCATTGCCACCTTCTCCTCAATGTCAATGTCAACTACAACAAAAGCCTTTTTTGTGCCTACCATTAAAAACATATCTTTGTCTTATTAAGTGCAATAATATATGTCTCTTTTCGTCAATTAAGATTTTTTTCTGACACACTTAGAGATATATGTTGGATATATCTGATCATACGATGACATAATCAGAAAATTGATCATTTCATAAAAAAATATAAAATGTTAGATTTTATATAATTTTAGTAGTAAAATATTATTTTCTCTAGTAAAATATAATATTTTAAATTTATAATATCATAAATCTAATAGTAAAATATAAATAACCCATTAATTTATTTAGGGAAAATGACACTCAATTATCTTACAAATTATCATGATATTAGAAATATAAGTTTTAATCTCTCCAATTTTCGAAAGTACAAGCTTTATTCCATGCCTTTAAATATTTTTATTAATTGAGTTACTTTTCATTTAATTTTGAAGAATCTTTTATTATATTTGGACTATTTTTGGAGTATTCAAGTCATTTAATATTAATTGGATGAAAAATGATTCAAAATTAACGGAAAATATTTAATAACAGAGATTAAAATTCGTATTTTCAAAATTGTAGAGACTAATATCATTATGACAATTTACAAGCAACTGGGTGTTATTTTCCCATTTATTTATTATACTGCATGCAATATCTTCAGGTTTCAGCTCATATAATAATAGCATAAATGCTAATATAAAATTAAATAAATAATTTATGTCTGAGTTTTATCGAAAATGGTTTAAAGATCTGCATATAATTAACTCAACTTATCAGCTGTGATTCTCAAAATAAATATAGACACAATAAAAGTAATCAGTGTTTTTTTTTAAAAAAAACCTACGTGATGTTTAGAAGGCTAATTTAACGCCAGATGTTGTCTGACAGAATCGTTCAAGCATAGCTTGCGTTACGTGAATTTATAAGCTAATTTATACTCCCACTTCAATATTTTACTTTTTTTTTGAAATTGTTGGAAACTCTACCGCCAAACCACCTCTTCAGGATTTAAGCGGAGCAAGTACAACCCCCGGCTGTCCTAGACTCTTACAAGAAACGCATTCCTTGGATTCGAACCCAGAATCTGAAGGTTAGATCCTGAACCCTACACCACCAAGCCACGCCCCTTGAGTACAATAATAATAACATACATGCTAATATAAAATTAAATAAATAATTTATGTATGAGTTTTATCGAAAATAGTTTAAAGATCTGCATATAATTAACTCAACTTATCAACTGTCACTCTCAAAATAAATATAGACACAATAAAAGTAATAAATGTTTTAAAAAAAAAAACCTACGCGGTATTTAGAAGGCTAATTAGACACTAGATGTTGTTTGACCGAATCGTTTAAGCATAGTTAGTGTTTGGTGAGCATATAAGCTAATTCATACTCTCATTGTAATACTTATAAACTAGTTTATACTCAAAAATCAATACTCTCTATCAAACGGTGAGATAATATGAAAAGTGGATAATAACTTGTGTTTTTATCTTTGAATCCGTTTAAGCACAGTTAGTGAGCTGATATCACATAAACTATTGAGACATTTGAAACGGATAATGTCTTGTGTCTTTTTGTTTGAATGACGAGACATGTTTTGGTCACATTTTACTAACATGTAAGATGCCTAAAGTTTGATTTCTTTATTTTTCATATATACCTACAAATTATATATATTTAAATAAATAAAGGGAAATGCTAACAAGTGCTCTAAGGGCACTCATTAAGGATCCATTTCTGGAAAGTTTTTATTGGAAAAAGGAAAAAATAATTAATGTTTTGATAATTTTTTTATATTTCCCATAAAAGTAATATGAAAACTTTCTAAAAATGAATTGTTAATGAGTGCCCTAAGGGCACTCGTTAGCATGACCCATAAATAAAAACATCTGATGCCTAGAAGGCCTTAGGTGGTAAGCGCTCTCCACCATCTAGCACCCTTTATAGAACAATGATCAGGTAATGTAGAGATTATTGTTGATTACAAGTTTTAGGCATTGATTGGTTCAATCGATAAGCTTGCGTTTAAGGTTAGATAGCAGCTAGCTGTTCTGTAAGCACTGTTATTGAAACTGCGGGGATGTTATAACAACTTGGGTGAGAAAGAAAATGGCACTTGGTTCTTGCAGCATAAGAAAGAAGATGCCATTTGATACTTACAGCATAACAGCGCAATGAATGAAGCACAGCATATTAGAGGTACGTACCGTTTGAATTTTGTGATTATAGATACTTTTCTCTTGTTTCATTCTCTCTGGTACTATATATGTATAGCAGTCTAATTACATTAACTCGGTTGTTTGATTTGCATGTAGTCAATTGCTTGAGACGAGGTACATATTCCATTCTGAATTTCTCAGTTTATGGCTGGAAAAGCCTTTCTCTTTGGTGAGTTTTTAAAGAGCTCAATGCTTCAGGAGTGTCAATTTATGATTGAAATAACACCTTCACTTGGAAAATTCTCTCTTAAAATTTCTCCAGATGATCAATTCAGCTAACTTTTTAAGTAATATTAAGCATCCCCTGGTGGTCAGTTTCACTTTCACCAAACAAAATGCTGAATTCAATTTTCAGAATTCAATGAAACAAGTTATATTGGGACCTCTTCTTCTCTTTTATTAGATTTTTTTTTTTTTTTTTTTTTTTTTTTTGACGTATGTAAATCTCTTCTCAGTTATGGCTCTTTGCCCCTGCATTCGGTTAAGAGAAGCTTATATCCACATTTGAAGAAGCAGCAAAAGCATTAAAAGGACAGGAGAATATGGGAAATTATCCTTTACACTTATTTGAGTGCTACATTTCAAACAATAATAAGTTTTTGTTTGTCATGTCTTAATACCTATTGTTGGAGGTATTTTCAAGCACCAATGCATTTAAACAGTACGACAAGGGTAGAAAGGGTAACTCCTTTTTTTTTTTGACCAAGAGCCTTAATGCCGACCCGTTTAGAAGGGTGTTGCCGACCATATAACATGACATGTTCCGACAGAGAAGGCCGAGCACTCGTTGACAAGTGGCCGACCACTTCAGCACGGATGGTCGGATATTATCAGATCGGTAGCAGTTTTTCTCAGAACAGAGGACCATTGTGACCGACCTCATGAAGACCGAGCAGATGGCAAAATATTTTCCACCGCCTCATCCTTACTGGATAAGGTGATGAGACACTATCTTTACGGGATAAGATGATGGGACATGGTGATGATGGAAACAAGATATTTTCGGCCAAGTGGCCTTGGGGGAATGAAGCTCATTAATGAATTCACATGGGTGGTGTCATCAAGAAGGGGATAAAACCGCCTCTTTGCTAGTATAAATAGGAGGGGGGAAACACATTTGTAAGGGTTGGTTGATTGATCAGCAAGTTTGATTACTAAAAAGCTAGAGAGAACTATTCTGTAAACACAAACAGCTCGGTTTCCACACTGACTGATCATAAAACAGGTCGGCCGAGCACATTTCGGTAATAAAACACCCATCCAATTTGTGCCCGTGGACGTAGGTTGGATTCAATCCGCCGAACCACGTTAATACTTTGCGTTGATTTGCGTGTTTATTCCCTTTTGTCAAAGTTTGCTTTTGGTTTCCCATAACCAAACAAATTCACTGTTGAAGGAAGACCATCTCAGAAGCGTTATTCCCTTATTGCCCCTGAGCAAAAATCAGCCGTCAACAGTTGGCGCCGTCTGTGGGGATTTCAACGAAAAGTAACTTACGTAACAGGACGATGGCAGAAGGTGGAAACCATCGGTCGTCTGAAAGTTCAACAACAGAATGGATGAAAAAAATGGAGGAAAGTATGAGGAAGGATATGAAGGAAAATCAAACCCCTCTTGAAATCCATGATGGACAAACTAGAGAGAATGGAAAAGATGAATAATGAAAGACTTGAAGCTGGAACCAGCCGGAGGAGAAGTGAAATAGCGGAAGGAAAGAGAGTTGTAGATGTGAGTGTAGACGATGAACCTAGGAGGAAGGACCCCGGCAGAATGAGGTCCCGGGTGATAGAAAGAGATTTGCATGCGGAGGATATGTGGGAAGAAGAAGAGGAGAGGCATTCGCCAAATTCTTCCTATGATAGCCCACACGACACCAGAAGGGAAGATAGAAGGTGCGGCGGAGTTGAACGGGAAATTTCTGGTCGCGGCATGTGCCGTATTCGGAGTGACAGGTGCGAGGAAGGCCGCGGGGGGCAGCGTGGTAACCCTGATGACAACATGAAAGCTTGGTTAAGAGAAGAAATGACTAAGTGGGAAGAGAGCTTCAAAGCTGATGCATGGGATGCTCGGGACGGTGATGTTGAATCTCCATTCACAGAGGAAATAAGATTGGAAAAATTCCCAAAACGATTCACCATTCCGACCATGACACCCTATAAAGGCCATACCGATCCGAAATAGCATATTGAGGGTTTTGTTTTGTTGATGGAGGTCCAAGGAATGGTGGGGGATGCCATTTGTAAAGTCTTCCCATTAATCTTGGGCGGGCCCGCAGTCCTGTGGTTCAGAAGTATAACCCCATGAAGCATCGGTAGCTTTTCATAGCTTAAGAAGTCATTTGTTCGGCACTTTAAAGGGGCATGTGTCCCGAAGAAGACGATTGGAGAGTTGCGGCTTGTAAAACAAGGGGATGACGAGCCCCTGGGAGTTTCATTAAACGATATCACAGCTTGGTGCTCGAGGTCGGAGGATATGAGTCGCTAGAGGCCTTGGAAAGTTTGAAAGGGGCCCTAAAGGTCGGGAGGCTATGAACCCATATGAGAATCCAGGACACACCGGACTATGCCACCGCATTAGAAATTGCCTGGAGGTTCTCTTTGCTGGAAGAAGAGGAGAAGATATCCTGAAAGGGCACAACTACTAAAGAAAGGGCGACAAGGGCAGAAGTTCCTCGGAGGCCAGATAGGGAATTCAGGAAACCACCCCTGAGGCAAAGGGAATTCAAGCCGATGCCTCAAAGTGATCAGGAGAGAAGAGTTCCGGCTCAGGTGAACCAAGTCGCCAGGGAAGAGGCGTACGTTCCTCTGAATAAACCGTTAAGGCAAATCGTCACAGAGATCCAAGGCAGAGGCCTCTTGACAGAACCTGATTTCAGGAGGTACCCCCCGGACAGGAGGAATGAAAGATCCTATTGTATGCACCATAATTTGAAGGGGCATACGACAGACGGATGCAAAGACTTGCGAGAGCAAATGGAAGACCTAGCGTGCAATGGTTATCTGAATAACTACATCGATCATGAAGTTATGGCGGTCAGGCAGAGATTGAACTGCAGACAGGTGAATATCATTACTGGAGGAAGAACGCTGGCCGGAGATTCTAATCGGTCGAGGATGAATTACAATCGTACCCGAGGGTGAGAGATATTGGCAATGGAACAAGCACCAGAAGCTCAGGGTGGTCGGTCAGTGCCAATAATATTCACAGATGAGGATGCTCGTGGGGTGAGTTTCCCCCATGATAATGCCTTGGTAATTAAGGCAGTGATCGATGGTTCCGAGGTGGACATGATCCTGGTGGATCCTGGAAGCGCGGTAGATGTAATTTCCAAAGAAGTGCTGGACGGCCTCAGGGTGGAATATGCGACCCTAACTGATGATGGGACTCCCTTGTACGGCTTCAGGGGTTCAACAGTGGTCCCATTGGGAATGATACAATTGGCGATGACAGTCGAGACCCATCCCCCGTCTCGGACGATTATGACGGACTTCACAGTGGTAGACTGCATGAGCAGTTACCAGGTTATTGTTGGTCGGCCATTTATGAAGAATTTAAAAGCTACAATATCCTGCTACTACTTGAAGTTAAAGTTTCC
This sequence comes from Zanthoxylum bungeanum, assembly GCA_019454045.1. Taxonomy (NCBI): domain Eukaryota; kingdom Viridiplantae; phylum Streptophyta; class Magnoliopsida; order Sapindales; family Rutaceae; genus Zanthoxylum; species Zanthoxylum bungeanum. The sequence continues at coordinate 256,683 of SKCR01023735.1, read as the reverse complement.
TACTCGGGACGGAATTGGAATTGTGTGCGGAAGTCAGAAAGCCGCCCAGAGTTGTTTCGCCACCCTCTCAAGGGAGACCCTTTGTATTGAAGATGGTGGTCTGAAGAGAAAGGGAAACGAAGATGGGGAAGGAACGAGTAAGGCTCCAGGTCCTCAGCCAAAGAAAGTTTCTCGGTTAGGGGTGATTGAAGAACTGGAGTCAGTAGAGCTGTTTGGTCCGGGTAAAAATGTAAAAATAGGAGCAGACTTGGATGGAGCCCTGAAGTGGGACTTGTTGAAGTTCTTAAAGCAGTACCCGAATGTGTTTGCATGGAGGCATGATGATATGCCCGGTATAGATCTGAAATTTATTAATCAACGTTTGGCGGTGGGTCTGGCCCACAAATCAGTCAAGCAAAGAAGAAGGATCTTTAACCAGGAGCGGTGCGAGGCGATAGCCACTGAGGTAGAAAAGTTATTGAAAGCTGGGTTTATCAGAGAGGCAAGGTACCCGGATTGGGTATCAAATGTGGTATTGGTAAAAAAGCCCACTGGAAAGTGGATGATGTGTGTGGATTTTACCGACCTCAACAAAGCTTGCCTAAATGACAGCTTCCCACTACCGAAGGTAGACCAATTGGTAGATTCAACAGCCTGTCACGGGCTGTTCAGTTTTATTGATGCGTTCTCGGGGTATAACCAGGTCAAGATGCATCATGAGGACGATGAAAAGACAACCTTCATCACCGACCAAGGGCTGTATTGTTACAAAATGATACCCTTTGGTTTAAAGAATGATGGGGTGACGTTTCAGAGGCTGGTGAACAAGATCTTCAAGCCACTCATCGGCACATCCATGTTAGTATATGTCGATGATATGATAACCATTTCCATGGAGCCAGCCTGTCATGTAACCGATCTAGATAAAATATTCGAGTTGCTACGGAAGCATAACCTGAGGTTGAATCTTGAAAAATGTGCTTTTGGGGTGGCATCGGGAAAGTTTTTGGGCTATATGGTGAGCTCCAGAGGCATAGAAGCAAATCCTCGGAAGATCCGGGCTATTTTGGATCTAAAATCCCCCGGAACAGTCAAAGAAGTACAAAGTTTAACCGGTCGAGTGGCCGCATTGAATCGGTTTATTTCCCGAGCAACCGACAAATGTCACCCTTTCTTCAAGGTTATCAAGAAGGCAACAATGTTTACTCCATTTTCTTATCATCTGTTCGGTGCATTTGTGGCCGTTGGATTGAACGAGAGCGTCAGATGTATGCCACATGTCGCTTTTTAAAGTGATCTTTCAGAATTGGATGGACGACTGAGATTGGGCATCTTTTGAGTTGACAATGGCGGTCGGATTGCTTGCTTTTTGGCGGGAGGACGACGGATGGTTGACAAGTGGCAGACTCCCGTTAAAACCTAGAAGTGATCTGATCGGTATTTACGAGGATGTGACGGTTGCGCGTCTCGAGGGTCGGTTTATAGAAGGGCAATAAAGGGATTTCGCTTCGGCTGTAAGGAAGTCAGGCCGAACACCTGAGCCAGACTGAGGACGAGATAAGTGTAGGCCGATGAATTTTCTCCTTCAAAGATCGGCCACCAGTTTATCAGCAGTACCACTCTTTTTATATAGTTCCCGGCACCAACTCGTACACTTGTTGGAACCGAGAACTAGGGGACAGATGTTGGAGGTATTTTCAAGCACCAAGGCATTTAAACAGTACGAAAAGGGTAGAAAGGGTAACTCCATTTTTTGACCAAGAGCCTTAATGTCGACCCATTTAGAAGGGTGTTGACGACCATATAACATGACATATTCCGACAGAGAAGGTCGAGCACTCGTTGACAAGTGGCCGACCACTTCATCACGGCTGGTCGGATATTATCAGATCGGTAGCAGTTTTTCTCAGAACAGAGGACCATTGCGACCGACCTCATGAAGACCGAGCATATGACAATATATTTTCCACCGCCTCATCCTTACTGGATTAGGTGATGAGACACTATCTTTACGGGATAAGATGATGGGACATGATGATGATGGAAACAAGATATTTTCGGTCAAGTGGTATTGGGGGAAGAAAGCCCATTAATGAATTCACATGGGTGGTGTCATCAAGAAGGGGATAAAACCGCCTCTTTGCTAGTATAAAAAGGAAGGGGAAACACATTTGTAAGGGTTGGTTGATTGATCAGTAAATTTGATTACTAAAAAGCTAGAGAGAACTATTCTGTAAACACAAACAGCTTGGTTTCCACACTGACCGATCATAAAATAGGTCGGCCGAGCACATTTCGGTTATAAAAGACTCATCCATTTTGTGCCCGTGGACGAAGGTTGGATTCAATCCGCCGAACCACGTTAATACTTTGCGTTGATTTGCGTGTTTAATCCATTTTGTCAAAGTTTGCTTTTGGTTTCCCCATAACCAAATAAATTCACTGTTGAAGGAAGACCATTGATGAGTGATAAATCTATCACTATTTCCCACTCATTTAACCTAATATTTGGTATAGTTTCTTGAGTTTTGTAAATATTTTGATGTGTTTTGTGTTATTTTGTAGATAAATAAAGTTTTAGGACATTCTGGAGGTGATTTGGAGCAAAACAATGAAAATTGGCAAAAGGGCATTTAGTAATTTGGGTGTGTCGAGACGCCTAACATGCACCAGAGCTGCTAACGTGCGCCGGGTCAACGGGTCAGAATTTGAGAAGTTTGACTTTGCTAACATGCGTCGTGCCACTGTCACGATCACATTCGAATTGCTAATGTGCGCCTTGACACGTGTCATCATCCTACGGTGCCGACAATCACCATTGCCACGTGTGCCACGTGTCATTCCACGTCACTGCCACGTCATCATCCACATCACAGTTGACCGAGTCAATACGCCACGTCACCACCACGTCATCATCAACCAATCACGCATTGCCACGCGTCGCAATCCTACGGTGCCGACACTCCCTTTCACCACGTGTCGCCACATCATCGCCACATCAGCATAATAATTGAGCTCTCAGCCACCTCGCCACGTGTCGCCTTATCTCTTTATCCGAATTGCCACGTGTCAAGCCATCAGCATGCCACGCCAAAATGTGCTGGCGTCGCGACGCTGGAGGCCTACCGAGGTCTATAAATTGAGCTCGAGATTTCAGTTTTAGATGTACCATTCTCTCTCATTTCTTTGATGTAAATAAAGAGTTTTCTCTATAGTTTCTTTTAATTTAAGTTTTGTAATTAAATTTTAATTACGTTCTGTAATAATAGTAATTTACTTTCTTTATTTTTACAGTTTTTACTATTCAACCATGAGGAGGTAACTTCCCTCTGCTAAGGTGAAAGTTAATTCTTTTACTATTGCTATTTAGATTAATCTCTCTTAAAAATAATATATTCACTATTTAAAATTTGACTTAAAAAGGATACCGCCATATTGGTCGGTTGGTAATTCATTTTAATCTGGTTTAAACCTGATTAATCAAGGATACCGCCATATTGGTCGGTTGGTAATTAAATTTTGGTTCCGCCTTTATGGCTGGTTTATTTTGGTTCTGCCTTTATAGCTGGATTATGGATAAATATTACCGCCTTAATGGCTGGTTGGACTTAATTGACTTAATCAGGTTACCGCCTATATGGCTGGTTGGTAATATTATCACAAATTTATATATTATTTTATGAGAGATATCTAAAATAGTAAATAGTAAAAGTAATTCCTTTTACCTTAGCATTTCATTTTATTTTATTTCACTTTTCAATTCTACTTTACCGCATTTACTTTCGGCATTTTACTTTATGTCTTTATTTTTACTAGCCCTAGTTATGTGTTGTAACTAAATTAGTTATCTAGGGTTGTGATGAATTCCAATATCACCGGTTTATAAGGGTTTAGATTATAGTTTGGGTAATATAAAGATTTATTTATTGAGACTTAATCTTAATGCTTTTTATTAACTGACCACTAATAAAATTGATTAAGTAAACTTAAAAAACTAGACATAAGGATTTTAGGTTTAAGACCTAGACTCAATAGCCCACGATCTTCCTTGAGGATAGATAACCCTTTAATAGCTTTCCTTACAGGATAGGAATATACCTGTCGGGCGGAGGTAGCCATAATTGGAACTTAATCATAATGAATCCAGGTAATTTGGTTGACATAGACATATGGTTCAATTGGGTTATACTGGATATTTGTAGTTGACTATCGGAAGAGGCTTTTACATAATTTAATGTTCCAGGTTAATAAATCAATATTTTACCCGACTATAAGATAACCACTTCATCTTTAAATAATATTGGAAAGATTCACAACCCTAGATACTTTTTAATATTGAATTTTCTTAAACCAACTTTCAAGCAATTTTATTTTCTTGTTTTTTAATTCAAAATCTTCACCATTTCAAATCAATCAATCAATCTGTTAGATACTAGTAATCATTTGACCTCATAAAATTAATAGATTAGGTATTAAGTCCTCGTGGGATCGATACTTTTTATACTACTTGAACGATATGTGCGCTTGTGTTATACGCGTGTGTAAGCACTGACCAAGTTTTTGGCGCCGTTGCCGGGGACTTATTTATCTTTTACTATTAGTTTAGGGGTTAGATACGCTATTTGTATCTAATTTCTTTTTACTTATTATTGTTGTTTTCTTGTGTTTCAGGTTCTCAGAAACTACATGAGACGAACCAGAAGCTTTGAACTCCGACCGCTTGACCCAGAAATTGAAAGAACCATTAGACAGTTGAGAAGGGAAAGGCGAGAAGGCCAAGAAGCTTTAGTCAACATGAAACCTGAACCTATGGAAGTTGCACCACCAATACCCATTCGAGACAGAACCATTCCGGTGGTTGACAGACTCATTTCATGTATTGTACTTCCTCCCTTACCAGCAAATGCAGGTGACATCAAGACATGCATTCAGATGATTCAACAGTCAGTTCAGTTTGGGGGGAATGCAACTGAAGATCCTAATGCCCACATCAGCAACTTCCTGGAAGTTTGGGGCACTTTTAATTACAACCGAGAAGCTGAAGAAGCAATGAGACTGCGTGTTTTCCCATACTCCTTGAAGGACAGAGCTAAAGCTTGGCTACATTCACTACCAGCAGGTTCCATCACAACTTGGAACACTTTAGCGACCAAATTTCTTGCAAAATACTTTCCACCAGCCAGAACCGAAAAGCTGAGGAATGACATCACATCCTTTGTGCAACAAGAATCAGAAACTCTCTACGAAGCTTAGGAAATGTACAGAGATTTGATCCGGAAATGTCCTCACCATGATTTCCAAATGGCTTCAAGTCCAAACATTCTATAATGGACTTTCTGGAATAATGAGAACCACAATGATGCTGCTGCTGGAGGAGCTTTGATGGCGCAAGGAGAAGATCAAGCCTGAGACCTAATCGAATAAATGGCCAACAACAATTCCTTGTGGCCAACAGAAAGGAGCATGATTCAACGAATTGCTGGAATTTATGAAGTTGGAGCCAATTCAGCAGTCAGTGCCAAACTGGATCAAATATGCAAATTCATGGAGAGTCTCGGCATGCAAAGCAACATTGGATCCACAAGTTCACCATATGGAGGAGCACCAGAACTAAACCAACTTGAAGAGACGATGAATTATGTCAACAATTTCAACAGACAGGGGAACAATCCATATTCCAACACCTACAACCCGGGGTGGATGAATCATCCTAATTTCTCATGCCAGCAACAATTCAGGGCAAAAGAACTATCCACCACCTGGATTCCAGCAACAGAACAAAAGCCAGGAGTTTGAAAAAGAACCAGAAATGAAAGAAAGAATGGATTGCAGAGATGTTCAAAAAGCAACAAGCAGCATATGATGCTATATTTCAAATCCAATCTGCTTCAATCAAAGCACTGGAGAATCAAATCGGACAACTGGCCAATGCTCCGAGTTACAGACCGAAAAGGAAAACTTCCCAGCAATACAGAACCCAATCCAAGGAACCGAGGGAATGAGCAATGTCAAGCCATTACTTTGAAAAGAGGTACTGAGATCAACAAAGATATTGGAATCAAGGAAACAATTGAAGAACCTCCAAAAGATGCAGATCCACAGATGGAGGAAAAAGAAGCAAAGGAAAAAGAACCAAAAAGAATCACTCTACCTCCACATTTTCCACAGCGACTTCAGAAAAATAAACTGGACAAGCAGTTTGCTCGATTCCTGGAGGTGTTCAAAAAGCTTCATATCAACATCTCATTCGCAGAAGCCTTGGAAGAAATGCCCAGCTATGTCAAATTCATGAAAGACATTCTTTCACGAAAATGGAGATTGGGAGAGACTACGAAACAGTAGCATTAACGAAGAAGAATGCAGCGCCATCATTCAGAGGAAACTTCGCCCAAAGTTGAAAGATCCTGGCAGTTTCACTGTCCCATGCACCATTGGAGAACATTACATCGGTAAGGCTTTATGTGATTTAGGAGCCAGTGTTAACTTGATGCCTTTTTCTATTTAGAGGAAACTGCAGATTGGAGAAGCAATGCCTACCTCAGTTTCATTGCAACTTGCTGATCGAACACTCGCATTTCCAAGAGGTGTTGTTGAAGATGTGCTAGTCAAAGTCGACAAACTAATTCTCCCAGCAGATTTCATCATCCTTGACATGGAAGAAGACAAAGAAATACCTATCATTCTTGGGAGACCATTATTGGCTACAGGTAAAACTGTGATTGATGTGCAAAAATGAGAACTGACCATGAAAGTGCAGGACCAAGAAGTGACCTTTAATGTTTTCAAAGCCATGAAATTCCCGAACGATGAAAAGGAAGAAGAATGCTTCAGAGTTGATGTTGTTGATAGTATCGTTCAAAATACTGAGCCAAATCCCATGGATACACTTGAAGCTTGCATCACCAACATGACTGACAGCGAGCTAGATGCTGAAATCCTGGAATGTATCAACTACCTTGACAAACCATTCCGATTCAAAGCAACACCACCAGTTGAAAGCTTGGAACTGCCAAAGAAAGATCGAATCAAGCCTTCGATTGAAGAACCACCACAGCTGGAGATGAAGTTACTTCCGAGTCATCTCAGGTATGCATTTCTTGGAAACTCTTCTGAATTACCTGTTATTATTTCTTCTTCACTAACATTGGAGCAGGAAGAAAAGCTACTGAGAGTATTACGTGAACACAAAAGAGTCATTGGCTGGACTATAACAGACATTCGAGGCATTAGTCCATCATTTTGCATGCACAACATCCCGATGAACGATGAGTATAAACCCACAGTGGAACATCAACGGAGACTCAATCCAATCATGAAGGAATTCGTGAAGAAATCATCAAATGGTTGGATGCTGGCATCATTTACCCCATCTCAGACAGTAGTTGGGTAAGTCCTATGCAGTGTGTGCCGAAGAAAAGAACGAATTACTGTGGTTACCAATGAAAATAACGAGCTAATCCAACAAGAACGGTGACTGGATGGAAAGTATGCATGGACTACATGAAGCTGAACAAAGCCACGAGGAAAGATCATTTTTCGCTACCATTCATTGACCAGATGTTAGACAGACTGGCAGGACATGAGTTCTATTGCTTTCTGGACGGATATTCGGGTACAATCAGATTGCCATGCACCAGAAGACCAGGAGAAAACTAAATTACATGTTCCTATGGTACTTTTGCTTTCCGCAGGATGCCATTTGGATTATGTAATGCCCCTACCACATTCCAGCATTGCATGATGGCCATCTTCTCAGACATGCTGGAGCAGAGTATGGAGGTTTTCATGGATGACTTTTCTGTGTTTGGAGATTCTTTTGACCATTGTAAAATTTGGAACATGTGTTACAAAGGTGCGAAGATACAAACCTGGTACTCAACTGGGAGAAATGCCACTTTATGGTGCAGGAAGGCATTGTTCTTGGACACCGGATCTCACAAAAGGGGATTGAGGTAGACAAAGCAAAGATAGAGACAATTGAAAAACTACCTCCAACAACATCAGTAAAAGGTATTCGAAGTTTTCTTGGACATGCAGGTTTTTACAGGAGATTTATCAAAGACTTTTCCAAAATTGCAAAACCTCTTTGCAATCTTCTGGAGAAAGATGTGCCTTTCAACTTCACCAAAGAATGCCAGGAAGCTTTTGAGATCTTAAAACAGAAGCTGGTCTCTTCCCCCATCATAGTAGCACTAGACTGGACCATTCCATTTGAAGTGATGTACGATGCTAGTGATTTTGCTGTAGGTACAGTTTTGGGACAACGTAAAGCAAAGATTTTCCACACCATTTATTATTCCAGTAGAACTCTGAATGAAGCTCAACTCAACTACACAAACCACGAAAAGGAGTTGCTCGCAGTTGTGTACGTTTTTGACAAATTCCGCTCCTATCTGCTGGGTCCCAAAGTGGTGGTCTACACAGATCATTCAGCAATCAAATATCTGATCACGAAGAAAGATGCCAAACCCAGATTGATCTGTTGGATACTTCTTCTGCAAGAATTCGTCATGGAGATCAGAGACAGGAAAGAGACAGAAAACCAGGTGGCAGATCACTTATCGAGGCTTGAGAGTCGAGAAACAGCTGGCAAAGATCTGTCAATCAAAGAAACTTTTCTAGATGAACAGCTGTTTGCCATGAAACAACAGGAAGTCCCTTGGTATGCTGACTATGTCAACTACATTGTGTCAGGAAAATGGCCATTGGAATGGACAACTCAGCAACGGAAGAAGTTCTTCAAAGAAGTCAAGCACTATGTCTGGGATGAACCGTACCTGTTCAAACGCTGTGCTGATCAATTATTGAGACGGTGTGTTCCATAGGAGGAAATCAACAGTGTTTTGCAGCACTGTCATTTATCACCATATGGCGGACACTTCAGCGGAAACAAAACTGCAGCCAAAGTCCTATAATCAGGTTTGTTCTGGCCCATTCTTTTTAAAGATGCTTATCTTTTTCTCTTCAATGTGACAGGTGCCAGAGGATGGGAATATTTCGAGGATAAATGAAGGACCATTGCAAAACATTCCAGAAGTGGAGATATTCGATGTGTGGGGTATTGATTTTATGGGACCGTTTGTTCCATCATTCGGAAACCTGTACATCATGGTTGTTGTAGACTACGTCTCCAAATGGGTTGAAGCAATTGCATTGCCATCCAATGATTCAAAAGTGGTGATCAAATTCCTGAAAAAGAATATTTTCACTCGGTTCGAAACACCTCGTGAAATCATCAGTGATGGTGGCTCACATTTCTGTAACAGATACTTCGATGCACTCCTATCCAAATACGGAGTTACTCACAAAATTGCCACTGCTTACCATCCACAGTCAAATGGACATGTTGAAGTTTCAAACAGGGAAATCAAAAGAATCTTGGAGAGAACTGTTGGATCAACAAGGAGGGACTGGTCTACAAAACTAGATGATGCATTATGGGCCTACCAGACAGCTTATAAGACACCTATTGGTATGTCCCCATATCGATTTGTGTTTGGGAAAGCGTGCCATCTGCCAGTTGAGCTTGAACACAAGGCGTACTGGGCACTGAAAAAGTTGAATCTTGATTCACAAGCTGCAGGAGGGAAACAACTTCATCAACTCAACGAATTGGAGGATTTCGCGTCTACAGGCTTATGAGAATGCCAGATTATAAAAGAAAAGACAAAGAACATGACCGAAAAATAATGCACAAACAGTTGGAACCAAGGCAGAAAGTGTTGTTGTACAACTCGAGGTTGAAACTTTTCCTTGGAAAATTGAAATCTAGGTGGTCAGGTCCTTTTGTGGTCACTCAGGTTTTACCTTATTATGGAGCTGTTGAGTTACTGGATCCCAACACCAACAACACATTCAAAGTTAATAGTCAGCGTGTCAAGCACTACTGGGGAGAATCATTTGAGCGACAAAAAGAAAGTGTCACACTTTCAGATCCATCATAACGTTCAGGCACTCACGTCTAGCTGATGACTTTAAACTTAGCGCTCGCAGGGAGGCAACCCATGCAATTTTTGCATATATTGTGATTTGGTGTGATTTAGTTTTGTGTGTTTAGTTTTTGCAGATTAAGACATTTTAAGATGGAAGAAGCTCTCGCAAATCTTCACAAGCAGTTTCCTTCTCTCCCTAAAAAATCTTTGATGAAATTCTACAAAGCTCGCTTGGAACGGATGGGGTTACTGACAATCCATGGTGTTCCTAATGATATTCGTTGGGTAATTGAAGCACGGGTCCGATTGGCAGGTGAGTCTTCTGAATCTTTTATTTCACATTTGCCTGGTTTTGGAAGAAGCACCTATGCAAAGAAACGTAGAGCTAAGCAAATGGGTGTTTGTTACAAATGTGCACGCTGGAATTGCAATACCGTTGTCGTTCTTTAGGAATGGTGTCTGATAATCGCGAAGATAAAATTAAATTCATTAGGGATGGCTTGAGTAAGGAGTCTGTAGATAATATATTTTCGACTCTTGAGACGCATCCCAGTGGATATGTTCATATAGCCATTCGTAAATTACATACACAATTTCTAATAGAAAGACAACAGTTAAGTCTAGGGAATCTGACTAAAAAAGACCCTGTTTGCCAATTTATAAGAAAATTGGATGGGAAGCTTGTCCCTGACACATAGACGTCAATCGAGCCGTTACTTTTCTTGTACATGTTATATCTCTTTGTCATTTCCTAATAATTTTGATTTGTTTTGTTGTTTTCTTTTATTTTCTTCGACAGGATCCAGACCTTTTTTACTATCACGATTTATTTTACTGTTTAACTAATAATTGTCATTTGGCAGGTACTAGTGCTATTATTTTACTCACCCTTTTCAGGTGTTATAAATTTAACTCATCATTGCACTTTTGAAGACATCCAGAGTAAAACATGGAAGCCACTTCAAGAAGACGAGTTGAAAACATCTGTGTGTTTTGCGGTAGTAGTGTTGGTACTAAACCATAATACGTAGAGGCAGCACAGGAATTGGGTCGAGTCTTAGCTGCAAGAAATATGCACTTAGTATATGGCGGAGGCAATCTTGGACTAATGGGGATCGTTTAAAAGGCCATACAAGAATGAGGCAGTCGCGTTTTGGGAATCATCCCAAAACCCTTGGCAGAGGCAAATCTTATTGGATCATCAAACGGAGAGGAACTGATCGTGCTAGGTATATCTGAACGACTGGTAGAAATGATTAACTGTTCTGATGCTTTTATTACTTTGCCAGGTGGCTTGGGCACATTTGAGGAAATTTTTATAGTGCTATCTTAGGCGAACCTGAACATACACCAGAAACCAATTGGGCTGTTTAACGTTGATGAATTTTATGATTTTCTTTGTGTGTTTCTTGATGATGCCCGAAGAAATGGGTTCGTGTCAAAACCTATGAAAGAATTCCTCTTTACTGCCAGAACTGCTCCGGATCTAATTGACCAACTCTTAGCCTATGAACCACACGTTGACCCTATCCTTTCAAATATAAATTGGTCCGAGGACGATCGTGGTAAGAGGCGTCGGATTAATCTGGATCTTAACCTTTAATTTCCTGTAGAATTTCAGTTAACCATGTATTATCTTCTAAACTCTTCTTCTACTATTTAAGACATTGGGGACAATGTCTCATTTAGGTTTGGGGAGGGAATTAGTGATTAGTACCTTGTTTTTTATTGTGTGTTATTTTTATTTTTAGTCCAAAATTTTTCGAAAAAAACAAAAAAATTGAAAAATTTTTCAACAAAATTACAAAAATTTTTACGTTTTTGTGTTTTTATTGACTAAAAAGTGAAATTGGTAAGAGATAGCCGAGTAAGGAGTTTCCACTCCTGAGACGTATCTCAAACCTATTTCGGAACAAGTTAATTTTTGTTTATTTCCTTTTGAATTATTGAATTTGTGGATTCTCCATAATACTGACTAAAATGGATCTTCATATGCTCAGTTGGCAGGTATTATCAATATGTATAGTAACATACAGACATGAGCTAAAATTGAAATGTTTGTAATATTCAGTGCTCTAGTTTAATTGGAGGAAGCATCTCAAAAAGTGATGGAGTAAAAAAAAAACATATGAGATCCGAGTTATTAAGTCTGTAAGGGTGTTTTAACACCTAGTGCCCTAAAACCAACTGGTTTGGGAGTCACTGGCCCAAAGCTCGCTACATGGATCTAAGATGCTGCAAAAATATATATATCTGAAGTCTGAGTAATTAAATCAGTATGGGTGTCTTAACACCTGGTGCCCTAAAGCCAACTGGTTTGGGAGCCACCGACCCAACACTCGCTACATAGACAGAATGTATTGTATATAAATAAAAAAAAATCAAAGAAAAAATCAGAAAAATGAGAAAAATTATTCCATTGCTGCAAAAAGGTGTGAATTCTGATAAAACTTTAGGGCAAAAATATTATTCTCTTATCAACTGCACTTATGAATGTTGTGGGAAAAAATGAGTTGTCTAATATTTTGTTGGCTGTGTATATGGAGAATGGTAAAAATGATCGGAGAAATTACTTATTCAGTAATTTAGAAAGAAAGAAAACAACTAGTAACTTGGAGTAGAAGTTTCACCTGATTAGTCACTAACTTCTTTATTCTCTTTTCGCTTGTCTTTTTGCTTTTGTGTGCATTAGTTTTACTACCTTTTTACTTTAGTAAAATTTTTGTGGGTATCATTGCTGTAAACCCTCACAAGACTACAACTCGTCCACTAGGGTCACCTAGGGGTTTAAAGGCTTGTTACATACGCTAAATGCAACCGTGATCCCTACGAAAGTGGCTTAGTTAAATTTTATTATGTTATTTTACTCTGTATTTTGCTCGAGGACTAGCAAAATGTTAGGTTTGGGGGTGTGATGAGTGGTAAATCTATCATTATTTCCCATTCATTTAACCTAATAGTTGGTATAGTTTCTTGATTTTTGTGAATATTTTGATTTGTTTTGTGTTATTTGTAGATAAATAATGTTTCAGGACATTTTGAAGGTGATTTGGAGCAAAACAGTGAAAATTGGCAAAAATGACATTTTGGTAATTTAGGCGCGTCACGACGCGCAAGCCCTTGGCATCGCGACGCCTAACATGCACCAGAGCTGCTAACGTACGCCTTGACATGTGTCATCATCCTACAGTGCCGACAATCACCATTGCCACGTGTGCCACGTGTCATTCCACGTCACTGCCACGTCATCATCCACATCACAGTTGACCGAGTCAATGCACCACGTCACCGCCACATCATCATCAACCAATCACGCCTTGCCACGTGTCGCAATACTACGGTGTAATAATTGAGCTCTCAGCCGCCTCGCCACGTGTCGCCTTATCTCCTTATCTGAATTGCCACGTGTCAAGCCATCAGCATGCCACACCAAAATGTGCTGGCGTCGCGACGCCAAAGGCGGAGGCCTACCGGGGTCTATAAATTGAGCTCGAGATTTCAGTTTTAGATGTACCATTCTCTCTCATTTCTTTGATGTAAATAGAGAGTTTTCTCTCTAGTTTCTTTTAATTTAAGTTTTGTAATTAAATTTTAATTACGTTCTGTAATAATAGTAATTTACTTTCTTTATTTTTACAGTTTTTACTATTCAACCATGAGGAGGTAACTTCCCTCTGCTAAGGTGAAAGGTAATTCTTTTACTATTGCTATTTAGATTAATCTCCCTTAAAAATAATATATTCACTATTTAAAATTTGACTTAAAAAGGATACCGCCATATTGGTCGGTTGGTAATTCATTTTAATCTGGTTTAAACCTGACTAATCAAGGATACCGCCAGATTAGTCGGTTGGTAATTAAATTTTGGTTCCGCCTTTATGGCTGGTTTATTTTGGTTCCGCCTTTATGGCTGGATTATGGACAAATATTACCGCCTTAATGGCTGGTTGGACTTAATTTGACTTAATCAGGTTACCGCCTATATGGCTGGTTGGTAATATTATCACAAGTTTATATATTATTTTATGGGAGATATCTAAATTAGTAAATAGTAAAAGTAATTCCTTTTACATTAGCATTTCATTTTATTTTATTATACTTTTCAATTTCTACGTTACCGCATTTACTTTCGGCATTTTTACTCTATGTCTTTTATTTTTACTAGCCCTAGTTATGTGTTGTAACTAAATTAATTATCCAGGGTTGCGATGAATTCCAATTGTCACCGGTTTATAAGGGGTTAGATTATAGTTTGGGTAATATAAAGATTTATTTATTGAGTCTTAATCTTAATGCTTTTTATAACTGGCCACTAATAAAATTTATTAGGTAAACTTAAAATGAACTAGGCATAGATATTTTAGGTTTAAGACCTTAGACTCAATAGCCAACGATCTTCCTTGAGGATAGATAACCCTTTAATAGATTTCCTTACATGATAGGAATATACCTGTCGGGCGGAGGTAGCCATAATTGGAACTTAATCTTAATGAATCCATGTAATTTGGTTGACATAGACATATGGTTCAATTGGGTTATACTGGATATTTGTAGTTGACCATCGGAAGAGGCTTTTACATAATTTAGTGTTCCAGGTTAATAAATCAATATTTTACCTGACTATAAGATAACCACTTCATCTTTAAATAATATTGGAAAGATTCACAACCCTAGATATTTTTTAATAATGAATTTTCTTAAACCTACTTTCAAGCAATTTTATTTTCTTGTTTTTAAATTCAAAATCTTCACTATTTCAAATCAATCAATCAATCAATCTGTTAGATACTAGTAATCATTTGACCTCATAAAATTAATAGATTAGGTATTAAGTCCTCGTGGGATCGATACTTTTTATACTACTTGAACGATACGTGCGCTTGCGTTATACGCGTGTGTAAGCACCGGTCAACCATCTCGGGAGCGGTATTCCCTTATTGCCCCTGAGATAAAAATCAGCCATCAACACCTATGATGCCACCTAAAATTTCTACTAGTGCATTGTTCTCTATCTATCTATCTATCATATGCCTCCGTAGAATTGAAAATAGAAAAAATTTCCATGATGATTCAATTATCCAGTTGAAAAAAATACAGCCCCACTCGGCAGAAGATATATAAACTCATAGCCGGTCTTATTTGAAAGCATTGATAATGGTTTTTCACCCCGAGGAAATTCAAATACCAAGGAGGGTCAAGATGAGGTTTGTACTTGGATAGGAGAATGATGAGGGTCCAAAGATCTAGAAAGGCTGAGGTCAGACAGAGGACCCGACCCCATTATGCGGAGGAGTTCTCTAGACCTGAAGAGAAAATGTCAATTTTGGCAGCATTTGAATGTCTGAGGAAGCCGGCCCGATGTGGCATATGCTACCGACCCGACCCGATTGAGGAAGTTGGAGGAGGTATGACCAAATATCATTCACCTCGGTATGCCGACCCGAGAAGCGGAGCTGAGACCACTGGATATTTTGTGCTTTAAGGCATATGACGTATGCCATACTTGGAAGTTTAATCTTTTAGAAGGTTGATATGACGAGAGTAAGTCAACGACTCTCATGGGAAGAGACTCTATTAGACGGAACAATGTTGGGGTTTTATAGGGAATTACATGGTTAGCGCAGCGGAACAAGGAAAATCAAAATTTTCCGATTTCAAAATTTTTCTTGGATCAATTAAATAAACTTATTTATTTAATTACCCAATACATAAAATCTGAAGTTTTAGCCTAAGAAATCAAATTTCCTTTAATTGCCGAATTGACCCCTAACTTTGCAGTTTGATCATTTTTGTCCTCAAATTGTCAAATACATATTTAAGTGATTCCAAATCAATCCCAAAATGATTTATACATGTCCAATACATGAAAATACAAATTTTAACAAAAATCCCCAATTTTTGGAAATTGCCGAGAGCACCCCAGATTTTCCAAGATTTGCAATTTGGTTCTTTTTAGTTCAAAACATGTCAAGATCAAATCCAATCAATCCCAACTTTAACATACATCATATATACATCAAATTACATCACATATATGAAAAGCCCCAAATTTAGAAAGGGTTATGAACCATAATTTTATAATTTCCACAAATTGATAAATTAAACCAAATTAAACAAATTCAATTCTTAATCCAATCCTTACCACACCAAACAAGTCTCACCACCATAAAACAACTAAAGAACAATTCTAGGTCATTTATGAGCGGCTAAGCAACTCTAGAATGACAACATCACCATTAAATGGCTAAAAGAGTATTAATGAACTAATTTCATTCAATCTTTATTAACATACATGCTCATCTTTCAAACAAGTTCACAACCAATTAAATTACATACATAAAGAGTAGAGAAAATTCTAAGCATCACAAATTGAAGCCTAGATACATGGATATAATTTCCTAGTTGAAGAAAGTTGGAAATTACTTACAAAAATCAAGAATTTGCTTGATGTATTTCATTTGTTTTTCTTGTTTTCTCTCAACCTTACTTTGTAATTTATTTTGCAACTTGCTATTGTGTAACAAATGAAAAAACAAAACACTTTTGTATATACACTCATTTGGCCGAAACTTGTGACAGAAATATCATGATATTTTTTTTTCCAATTTTTGTATCAAAATATTAAATGAAAAATGCTTTAGTTTACTTGTTACAAATGATAACATTTATCATAAAGTAAAATTTACAAGTGAACCAATAGAATCATGCCATATCCTAATCATAATCATGGCATAAGATATTTAGTTTTTAATTAATTTAATTATTTAACAATTAAATAATTAAATACAAATATCTTAAATATATGTATTATATTTATATTAAATATCTCAAATACATATATTAATGATATGTGTCAATATCATAATTTGACAATTAATTAATATGTATTTAATAATATCAAATATTAAATACAAATACACATTAATTAGGAAATGACCATTAGGTCCATTCGTATGTATTTTTCGTTTTACCGTAAAACGACTTATAAATAATCGGTATTATTCATAAATGTTTCCATAGTGCTCTATGAGTACATTTCACTAGTGAGAATCTATAGATTCAGACATATCCATCACGAAATCAAATTTCGTGTCCATAATTCACCCACCCGTAAATTATGACGAACACGGATAAACTCTCTGAACCATACAGGCCGAGGTCATTGCATAAGTATAATCCCTCCGTCATAGGTATCCAAATCATTCCAGAGATATAGATGTAAACGTCAAATCTCTATAGATATAATCACGTTGACGTTTCTATTAGCAATCCCTTAATAACACTTAGAACTAATTTCTACAGTGTACCACGGGCCCATGGATTTAACAGATTGCTAATTCCATATTGAATACCTATGCTCTGTACACAGAACTGACAGATCATTTCTTGATACACACATGATATCCTGAGCATCAATCCACACCTAACGAATAGGCGGAGGTCTGATCTAAATAGATCGGTGACATGATTGCCATCTAAGTATGGAGGATAACTCATATATCCACAGTGGTATCTCAAGTCAAAGAATCAATATGCTCACTCAACCCGAGAAGATTCTTATTGACGTTGGTGGACCATCCATTAAGAATCTTCGGTGAGTCGTTCAATGTTTATCCGCTATAAACACCTACACATCTATACAAGTCTCCAAGACTCATGGTTCATTGAGAAACCATCGGAATCCAAGATTCCAATATACGACTGTTAGACATGTATGACCCATAGCGTCACTGTTTTGTAAATGATATTGTATTATTGTACAAAATTAACTATGTAGTAATGAAATTGCCTTTTACCGTTTTGTATTTACTTACTTTGATATATAATGGTAAAAGTCCCTATGATTAGTTCCGGATTGAGATGATATGAGACAGTATCAATCCATAAAGGTTTAATCATTAAATATCCCTAGTCGTAGTATTATCGAGATTGGACATCGATAATGCGGAATAGACTAGTACTGCACTTATGCGTGTTGTGAGGGCACAACGGCATAGTTCTCGTATATTTAAGTATAGGATACTTATGCAAGTGCGGTAGGAGGTTGTGTTTTACCGATGGTACGGAAAACAGCTTCGCTCTGGATAGACCCCGCGGAATCCCATTGGTAGTATGTCTGCGTGTCTATGGGAGTCCGCTTCAGGGTAGGTGCATATGGTCTTAACCTGAGACTTGCATCGCTAGTACTTGCGACAATCGGTAGACTTTAGTTTTGGTCGTCCAGGGCTTTAACAGGTTCTGTGTACACCTCTTCTAGGTTTATCGAGAATCGTAGTGTATTGGGTGTGATGTCAAGACGGAAGTATCACTTCAGACATATGGAGATGATGATCGCACAGGATACAGAACTAGTACTCTATAATGGTTGCAACCATCGGGATAATATGACAAGGTCAGGATTATCCAATTCAAAGAGACTAGTTGCTTGATGTCCAATATATGTTTCGTACGGGGCAGACACATCTCCAGCCCCAGGCCTTACATGTGATCATCCGATACTGGATCAGTATACACTATACTACGGTATACTACGCCTGTTATAGATCTTATATTCCAGTAAGAATATTTCTAGAGAATTGGGTAGGCACGGCGTTTTGCTAGAGGCTAACCTTGTCTTGTAAATCGGTAAAAACGTAGTACTTGGTACGTACGTGTTCGGATAGTTCGACAACCGGATTTACTGCCAACATATCTAGAGGTCTCTTGGGTCGCTTCCCGAAGATTCACCGATGATGTATGATTCGAACTCAATTAATCTTGGATTAATTGCGGAGAGACTTTATCTTGGATAAAGTACTATTCAAAGAGAGAGAAAGATTAATTTAGAATTAATCATTAAAATAATATATTTGATATATTAAACGAAATTCGATTTCGACACGGAATTAAAATTAGATTTTAATTCGGGCAAACGAGTTAATTTAGAATTAATTCGTTAGCGACGTGAATAGTAATTTTGCTAGGCATAATTATTTAATTAAATTCGATTTAAATAACGTCGCGACGAAAGTTCGTTAATTCGGAATTATCGAACTCGAGCCCGGGAGTGTTTGCGGGCCCACTTGCATTCGGAATCGAGTAGGGCCCACATGTCACATCATCCATCACATCACTAGTCAAAGCTTTTGCTTTTAGGTGATGGGTTTAGGTGAGAGGTTGGAAGAGTGTTGGACACTCCAAGTCAAACCAAATGGTAGAGATTTGACTTTTGCTTTACCAAATATTGGTATTTGTTTGACAATAATTATGACATAAATATAAATTGATTTTTGAAATCAAAACACTCACTCTCTCCTATTCTCTCATGACCGAAACTGTGAGCTCTCACAGCCCTCTCCACTTTTCTGTTTTTGTTGCAAAAAACTTGAAGAATTTGTGTTTGTTTGGAACATAAAATCATACACAGGCTAGCACCATCAAGGGATCATACAAAGGTGTTATGGGAAACTAATCTTAGAGCTTGGAAGGATCAAAAATTGCTTGGAGCTTCTCTTTTCTGTTTGGCCGAAACCCTCACTGCACAAAGGAGAAAATTTTTGTTTCATCAACGCATCCGCATTCCGATCTTTGTGAGTATGATTCCGCCATACTTCAATATTATTCATTCATTTATATGTTTTGTTTGCTTTTTTGATCTTGGGGAATGGATTAGAATTTCCAACAACGACATGTATCAGTCTCAACAAGTTTATTTTACTGACCAAGTAGTGCAAACATTGACCAGGAACTTTATAAGAATGACAATGTCATGATACAATTCAATGTCAGTTGCGATGATTTTGCAAGAGTATCATAACTAATCATTCTAAGGTCTGTTACGTCTTTACCATATAAAAGAGGATATTATATTAAAGAAACTGTTTATTTTATTCATAATAAAATGTTACATTAGTATTTACAGGGAAATACATAATACAATTAGCGCTCAGAGCACCAACCCTAACAAAATCTCCCACTTTTTCTAGTGCCAATATCGATTGTATCTAATACCCATAGACTTCACATGTTTATCAAATAACTTCTGAGGTATGGCCTTGGTAAGCGGGTCTGCTACATTATCTTCAATTGGTACCTTGCACACGACAATGTCCCCTTTCGACACAATCTATCGAATGATGTGGTACTTTCATTCCACATGCTTCAACTTCTGATGCGCCTTTGGTTCTTCTGCTTGCACAATGGCTCCGGTATTATCATAGTATAATGGAATCAGATTCTCGATACTTGGGACTACTCCCAATTCTGTGATAAATTTCCTAACCAATACAGCTTCCTTTGTAGCTTCAAAAGCTGTAATATATTCTGCCTCTGTGGTGGAATCATTTATTGACCCCTATTTGGAACTCTTCCAACAAACTGCACCTTCGTTAAGGGTAAACACGAATCCCGATGTAGACTTTCTATCATCAGGATCCGATTGGAAATTGGAATCCGTATACCTATTAACTTGCAATTCGTTTCCTCTATAAATAATAAATTTATCCTTAGTACCTTTAAGATACTTGAGGATATGTTTAATGGCCATCCAATGGTCATTTCCTGGATTGGACTGATACCTGCTAGTCACACTAACTGCGAAGCTGATATCAGGCCTAGTACATAACATGGCATACATGATGCTGCCCAAACAAGAAGCATAAGGCTGATTAGACATTCTAATCTTCTCATCTTCTGTTTGCGACACATCTTTTCGAAAGATGTAAGCCATGTTTGAATGGTATGTTTGTTGTCATACAGTTATCAAAATTATACCTTTCTAAGATCTTATATATGTACGTTGATTGGGATAACCCAATAAGCTTCATTTCTCTATCTCTATAGAGTTTTATGCCTAAGACATAAGAAGCTTCACCCAAGTCCTTCATGGAGAAATTCTTACAGAGTAAGCTTTGACGCCTTGCATCATCCCGACATCATTCCCAATGATAAGAATGTCGTCAACATAGAGAATTAAAAATACCACCATACTCCCACTGGCCTTCTTATACACATAGATTCTTCCGAATTCTTGAGAAAATCAGACAATTTGATTATCTCGTCGAATCGAAGATTCCAACTTCGTGAAGCCTGTTTAAGTCCATAAATGGACTTCTTCAGCTTGCATACCATGCCCGAGTTCTCGCTGGATGCAAAACTCTCTAGTTGTTCCATATAGATTTCTTCATCAAGAAACCCATTTAGAAAATTCATTTTGACATTCATTTGCCAAATCTCGTAATCATGATAAGCGGCAATTGACAATAAAATCCTTATAGACTTTAGCATTGCTACTGGCGAAAATATTTCATCGTAGTCGACACCAGGTCGCTGCGAGTAAAATTTAGCTACCAGTCGGGTTTTAAAGATTTCAACCTTTCCATCAGGCCTTCGCTTTATTTTATAAATCCATTTACAACCGATAGGAACAATTCCTTCAGGAAGCGGAACAATTCCTTCAGGAAGCGGAACCAAGTTCCAAACTTGATTATCATGCATTGAGTCCATCTCGGATTTCATGGCGTCTTGCCACTTCATGGAGTCGATGTCTAATATTAATTCTCTATAGGTAAAAGGGTCAGTCTCTTCAACTAAGAGAACATCGAGACTATTTTCTTGTATCAAATACAAGCGTTCATGAGGTCTAGATACCCTTTGTGACATACGAACTGTGTGTGTTGAATGTTCTTTATCTTCCTGAACTCAGGTTCCTCCGTTGGTTCATTGGTGTCATGTTGTACTTCATCAAGTTCAACCTGTCTATGATCACCACCTTCAGACAAAAATTCAATTTCTAGAAATTTTGCGAAGTGAGCTATGAACACATTTCGATGCTCTGTATCATAGAATAAATATCATTTCATATTTAAAGGATATCCAACAAACCTAAACTTCTGCCCTCGAGGCAAATGCTTATTCTGCTGAGGCATCTTGACGTATGCAGGACACCCCCAAATCTTAACATAGCTAAGATTCGGGTTCCTACTGGTCCATATCTCATACGGAGTCGTAGGAACAACTTTGGAAGGAATCTTATTCAGGAGATGAGCGACAGTTAAAAGAGCATAACCCAATAAGTAATAGGGTAAATATGTATAACTCAACATCGATC
Source organism: Zanthoxylum bungeanum (assembly GCA_019454045.1). Taxonomy (NCBI): domain Eukaryota; kingdom Viridiplantae; phylum Streptophyta; class Magnoliopsida; order Sapindales; family Rutaceae; genus Zanthoxylum; species Zanthoxylum bungeanum. The sequence goes on along the minus strand of SKCR01023735.1, from coordinate 234,684 downwards.
TGACCATATCCAATAATGTCCGATTTCTCCTCTCTGATACTTCATTATGCTGGGAGTGCCCGGAGGAGTATATTGAGCGAGAATCCCATTATCCTTTCAATAATCAGTGAACTCTCCATTCATATATTCACCGCCTTGATCAGATCGAAGGCATTTAATATATTGACCAGTCTGTTTTTCAATTTCATTTCGAAATTCTTTGAACATTTCAAAGGTTTTCAATTTATGTTTCATCAAATAAACATAACCGTACCGTGACAGATTATCGGTAAATGTGATTAAGTATGAAAAACCACTGTGTGCAGTCTGACTCATAGGATCACATACATCAGAATGTACGAGTTCTAATAAGTCAATGGCTTGGTGTCCAACACCGAAAATGAGGCTTTGGTTTACCCCAAATGCAAGATTCGCAAGTTGGATAAGGTTCAATGGTGAGATCATGTATCAAACCTTCTTAACTAACTGGGTTAGGCATTTCACGAATATATGACCCAACCTCATGTGCCACAGTTCGGTATTATTTATATCAGATTGTTTATGTTTATTAATTCCAGTATTAAAGAATATTGTTTACATTTATTTATATCAGATTCTTAATATTTACATTATATCCTTCAATATCTAATACAATAAGAGACATAATATTCGCCACACATTCTGTCACAAAATAGCAGTCATTTAACAAAAGTCTCCTATTGGGTAAGAGAATCTCGCATATGCCCACTGCAACCGCATCCAGAGAGTCGCCACTCCCGAATCGCAACTGCATCTCCCCAGATTTCAGCCGTCTACTTTCCTTCAGCACCTGCAACGTATTGCAAATGTGAATAGGACAAGCAGAATCTAAAATCCAATTAGATGTCATAGCTTCACAAGCCAATGAGATATCAATAATAGGAAAAATAAAGTACCTCATGTCGATGCTCTTTCCCTCATTATCTATGCAAGGTAGTTTGGACAGTTTCTTTTCCAGTGCCTGACTTTCTGGCAGTGGTGGCACTTATCTTCAGAAGCTCTTTTGGGCTTCACTACCTTAGCTTGCGGAGAAATATGGAAACCTTTCTTCTTATTTCCTTTTGTCTTCTTCCCATTCGACTTGGATTGAGAAAAAACAGAAAGTGAAGTTGGTTTTGGAAGGAGAGTCATAACTCATTATGTAAATCTTCCTCCGCTGTGAGAAGCATCCTATGTAACTCACGGTAAGAGCAGTGAATCTCATTCATGTTAAAGTACATGACGAACTGGCAATATGACGCCGGGAGTGAACCGTGTATCACACTACGTCCCAGAGTTTCATTGAGAGAGAAGTCACTGCGCCTCAATTGCTCGATCAAATGAAGAACATGTGGACTCACAACCTGTCCCTCATCAAGTTTAGAATGGAACAGTTCCATTGCAAATTTATGAACCACGACCTGTTTCTGGTTCATGAACGATTCACGAAGTAGTGTCATCATGCTATAAGCATCATGCATCTCAAAGTATTGCTTCTTAAGCTCAGAAGAAAAAGAACTAAGTATGTATGATTTAACTCTTAAATCATCATCTTTCCATTTGCGTAAAGTCTCAACTTCTTCAGGTGATGCATATAGAGATATAGCAAGCGGTAATGGACCTTCTAATATGTATCCCAGCTTCTAGGATCTGAGGACGATCCTCAAATCCATATCCCAGTCGGTAAAATTCTCAACACCCATAAGCTTATTCGTATCAAACATATGAGCAAAGGGGTTTGCCATAGGTGATGCCATCACAAATCTATCAAATAGATAGCGAATAAACAATTAGCAGATTATATAGTCTCATGTTATATCATAAAGCATTAAATAAATCATTGATTTTTAATCTAAAAATGCCCCTCCCACTATTTCATGCAAAACTGTAATCCCCAAATAGAATACAAAACATGCGATAATCAAATCATAACATAATAGTGAAAGGTGGACCCCATAAATATATTTCATCTCAAAGCTTTGGCACGTTCTCGCCTACGTATATTCATTAGGTAGACAACTCATTGTCGATCACTCACCAGTGACTCCTTAGTTTTCGGTCTTGGTCGTTTCTCGTTGTGACAGCTTTGGCACGTTCACAAAGAGGCGTACCAAGGTTAAACTTGTCAATGATAAATTCAAGATACTTGCATAACCCTGACAGCTTTGGCACGTTCAGGATTCCGCTTTCGCTTGAATTCACCTAATATCAATATATCCGGTATAAATAAATTTCTACCAGCCATATCCTCACAGCTTTGGTACGTTCTCGGATATAGTCACAAAAAATTTATCGATAAGCGGTATTGACATGAGGGACCGAGTAATATGCATCAAATACATATTAAATTAAAACCTTATTTTTAAATAGGGATTTCTCCGCAAAAGATGCTTTTACTTTATTTAATAAAATTAAATAAACACATGCATGCATAAAGTAAAGATTAAATTAAACATTGAATTTTAAAGACATAATCATATCGGTGTCCATAATCAAACTCACTCTGATACCATTTTTGTTGGGGTTTTTATAGGGAATTACAGGGTTAGCGTAGCGGAACGCGGAAAATCAGAATTTTCCGATTTCAAATTTTTTCTTGGATCAATTAAATAAAATTATTTATTTAATTACCTAATACTTAACATCTGAAATTTTAACCCAAGAAATCAAATTTTCTTTAACTGCCGAATTGACTCATAACTTTGCATTTTGATCATTTTGGTCCTCAAATTGTCAAATACATATTTAAGTGATTCCAAATCAATCCCAAAATGATTTATATATGTCTAATACATGAAAATATAAAATTGCAACAAAAATCACCAATTTTTGGAAATTGCCGAGAGCACCCCAGATTTTCCAAGATTTGTAATTTGGTTATTTTTAGTTCAAAACATGTCAAGATCAAATCCAATCAATCCCAAATTTAACATACATCATATATATATCAAATTACATCACATATATGAAAAGCCCTAAATTTAGAAATGGTTTTGAACCATAATTTTATAATTTTCACAAATTGACAAATTAAACCAAATTAAACAAATTCAATTCTTTAATCCAATCCTTACCACACCAAACAAATCTCAACACCATGAAACAACTCAAGAATAATTCTAGGTCATCTATGAGTGGCTAAGCAACTCTAGAATGGCAACATCACCATCAAATGGCTAAAAGAGTGTTAATGAACTAATTCCTTTCAATCTTTATTAACATACATGCTAATCTTTCAAACAAGTTCACAACCAATTAAATAATATTCTTAAAGAGTAGAGAAAATTCTAAGCATCACAAATTGAAGCCTAGAGACATGGAAATAATTTCCTAGTTGAAGAAAGTTTGAAATTACTTACAAAAATCAAGAATTTGCTTGAGGCATTTCCTTTGTTCTTCTTGTTTTTCTCAACCTTACTTTGTAATTTATTTTGCAACTTGTTATTATGTAACAAATAAAAAACAAAACACTTTTGTATATACACTCATTTGGCCGAAACTTGTCAAAGAAATATCATGATATTTTTTTCAATTTTTGTTTCAAAATATTAAATGAAAAATGCTTTAGTTTACTTGTTACAAATGATAACATTTATCATAAAGCAAACTTTACAAGTGAACCAATAGAATCATACCATTTCCTAATCATAATCATGGCATAAGATATTTAGTTTTTAATTAATTAATTTTTTAACAATTAAACAATTAAATAATTAATTATAAATATATTAATATATGTATTATATTTACATTAAATATCTCAAATATATATATTATTGATATGTGTCAAATATCATAATTTGATAATTAATTAATATGTATTTAATAATATCAAATATTAAATACAAATACATATTAATTAAGAAATGACCATTAGGTCCCTTCGCATGTATTTTTCGTTTAACCGTTAAACGACTTATAAATAATCAGTATTATTCATAAAATTTTCCCTAGTGCTCTACAAGTATATTTCACTAGTGAGACTCTCTAAATTCAGGCATATCTGTCACGAAATGAAATTTCGTATCCATAATTCACCCACCCGTAAATTATGACGAACACTGATAAACTCTCTGAACCATACAGGTAGAGGTCATTGCATATGTATAATCTCTCTGTCACAGGTATCCAGATTATTCCAGAGATATAGATGGAAACGTCAAATCTCTATAGATATATTCATGTCGACGATTCTATTAGCAATCCCTTAATAACACTTAGAACTAATTTCTACAGTGTTCCACAGGACCATGAATTTAACAGATTGCTAATTCCATTTTGAATACCTATGCTCTGCACACAGAACTGACGGATCATTTCTTGATACACATAGGATATCCTGAGCAGCAATCCACACCCAACGAACAGACGGAGGTCTAATCTAAATAGATCGGTGACATGTATGCCATCTAAGTGTGGATGATAACTCATATATCCACTGTGGTATCTCAAGTCAAAGAATCACTATGCTCACTCAACTCGAGAAGATTCTTATTGACTTTGATGTACCATCCATTAAGAATCTTCGGTGAGTCGTTCAATATTTATCCGCTATAAGCACCTACACGTCTATCCGAGTCTCCAAGACTTATGGCTCATTGAGAAACCATCGGAATCCAAGATTCCAATATACGACATGTACCAGTCTCAACGAGTTTACTTTACTGATCAAGTAGTGTAAACCTTGACCAGAAACTGTCTAAGAATGACAATGTCATGATACAACTCAATGTCAATTGCGATGCTTTTGGAACAGTATCATAACTAATCATTCTAAGGTATGTTACGTCTTTACCCTATAAAAGAAGATGTTATATAAAAGAAACTGTTTATTTTATTCATAATAAAATATTACATTAGTATTTACAGGGAAATACATAATAAAATTGGCGCTCAGAGCACCAACCCTGACAAACAGTACCGAAGTGGTTGAACCGCAGGTTGTCAAGTCAAAAAGTGTGCAGCAGTTGATAAAAGATTATAGTGATGGGTTTCTTCTGCCATGGGGTAGTTGAGTTAGGTGCCAGAACAACTGTTCGTTTAATAGTTGGCGAAAATGAGCATAAGGAATGATGATAGAGTTGTTGGAGTTGGTGCTTGAAGCGTCAATCCGAATAATGCATTGTATATTATATTTTATTATTTATTAATAAAATAACTATATTTTCATTTCAACCTTATTAATGATAATGTCATAATGCATATTAGATTGTTATATAAATATGCTGGAATGACATCAACCTTAGAATAGTCTTGTATTAATACTGGATACTAGGTGGTCCGACATTAGGATAATATTACTATTATAAACTATTTTAAAAGTAAATATTCACAGTCATTGGTTTTGGAATACGGTCGAATTCCTATAACCTAGAAGACTAGCACATGTCATTTATTGGAATTAGAATTCCAATGGTTTAACCTGATGTACCATGAGTTTTGGAAGCTCGTATACACATATGGGTATTCGTTGGAGCGAATACTAAATGACTCACAAGTGATTCCTAATAGTTAGAAGTACACACTACCGTCAGTAGGAATCTCCTCGAGTCAAGTAGCATATGCGATTCCTTGACTATAGGATATCATTGATTTTGTATGTGATCCTCCACACTTTGATGCCATAAATGTCAGAGACCTTTCATGGTTTGACCACAAGATGTTCGTTGGGTGTGGACCGATGTTCTCGTTAATCAAGTGCGTATAAAGATAAAATTTGTTGGCCCGTATATGTACAATAAGAGGTTTAGGTATCCATGTTAGTAAGTCACGATTCTTAAGACTTTGGCCAAAGCCAATCACATAAGGTGGATCGCATATATCAGAAATGATGTTCTGATTAGTTGTAAAGAATCGTTGGCATGTCGACATGAGATGTGCTACTCGGAAACTTGACGGTGTAATCTATATTTCCTAAGCACAATTCGGATAGCCTACTATGGAGGGATTGTTAAACATATGTGATGACATCGACTTGTATAGTTCAGAAAATTCGTTCGTGTTCTTCACGAATTCGAAGGTGGCCGAATTGCGTACATATAAGCTAGACTTATATGACAAACATGTCTGGACTTAGAGAGTCCCAAAATATGAAGTGTACTCGTTGAGAACTTGGGTTGCTGATAATTTTTGATAATAACTAATATTGGATATTATAATTATCAACCAAAATAATTAAGTGTTATTGGATAATATTGATTATTTACTTTGATCCAATTGGATTAATCCAAAATCACACAAGGAATTTGTTGTAATTTCATAAATATCTCTACCATTGGAGGATATTTTGGTAATTATAAATATGTAATAATAGGTATATTTGGCTTAATTTAATTGAATTAAATCAAAGTGGATGACATACAACTAATCCATTAATTAAATTTTGTCTTGATTTAATTGGATTAAATCAAAGTGATAGACAAATGTGATTAGTCACACCTAATTATACATACTTGGAAAAATTAGATTAAACCCACATAAAAGTTGATTATAACCTTTATTAATTAAAAATTGCATAAGTTTTGCTATAAAAGGCAAGCTTGAGCAAGTTTTTTTTATCAACCTTGAGAAATCTAAAACAAGCAAGAATTAGAGATATTAGCCTAAGTAAAAGAAGTGTTTAGAGAAGTTTTGGAAGTTCTCTACAACATTTCAACAAGGAGAGGAAAATTGAATTTTTGAAACAAGCTTGCTAGCTTTGGGAATTCTCTATAATAACAAGGATAAGAAGATTGGATATTGGAACCAAGCTTGCTAGCTTTGGAAGTTCTCCATAATATTTCAACAAGGAGAAGAAGATTGGATCTTGGGATCAAGCTTGCTAGGTATGTTTGATCTTCCCCAAAAATTATGTTTTCATTAGTGAGTTATATTGTGATGAATTATGTATTGGATATATAATAACATAGTTTGATGTTGAAATTAGGCTAATAAATCTGTGTATGGATGGTTTGGAAGCACAAACACAATATGCTTGTAATTGGGTCAAATATGTTCATGTTGGACCTGAAACTTAAAATTGGAGTTTGAAACTCTAGATAAAAGCTTAAAGCTATGGCTAACATTCTAGAATCACTTGACCACCTTTGAGTGACCTAAAATTGTTCATGAGTCACTTCATTGTGGGATTCTAATTTGATTTGTATTTTTAGATTCAAAATTTACGCATATGCGTACTTTGAAAAAATTTATGTTTTTGTAAAAATATTTGATATTTCGAAAAGTATGATTTTTATTTTATAATATGTGTTGATGTTGGTTTTGATGATAAAAATAAATTTTGGGTGTTTGAAAGTGTTTAGGGAAGGTTGGAAATTAATTGGGTTTATTCTCTGGAATGAAAGCTAATGGTTTAAAAAAAAAAGAAATGGAATCAACATTGGGTGAATAGTGCGCACTCGCACTGTTCACGCGTACTATAGCGTGCATGTGTGCGTGTTGAAACTTGTTTCTATCCGTTTTGAGTTTTCGAATTCCAATTTAGCCCCGGTTTTTTCCTATACACTCATAATTGAATATAATATTCCATTAAATTATTTAAAAATACACCCATTCTTGATATCCTTGGGTTAGACCCACTTCTGCTGCATGGGGTACCAATCCGACACTAGGGGTCCCACAACCGCCCCAAGAAGAGTGACATGAGGTGACGTCATGGGTTGGTGAGATAATGGATTTGGAAGCCTGTATAAAGGATTTGAAGCCACATATTCAAGGGTTAGTAATTTTCGCGTCACCCAAATTATAAAAGAGCTGAGAGCTTAGAAAATAGTGATAGAGAGAAAATTGGTTGGTACCTGATCACTTGAGGGATTTATAACGAGCTAGCTTAATACACGATATGTTATACATTCTTTGTAATCCCACCACACCATTTGTGCTCGGGTTGGTCTCGATCTCGAGTAGTAATATAATACCTTATTTCTCTCGTGGATGTAGGTTGGAGAAACTCTCCGCAGAACCACGTAAATCATTGTCTTTGTGATTTATTTGTCTACATGCTAAGTTTATTTTGGTACCCTAATAACTAAAAAAATTCACTGCTGGAGAGGTTTGTTCGAGGGGTTGATTTCCCAAATTGATCTTGGAACTAAAAAATATCGTCAATAGTTGGCGTCGTCTGGGGAGAGCAGTACAAAAAACAGCAGACACACTAAGACGATGGCAGAAGATGAAAACTATAGAACTTTGGAGACTTTGATGGTGGAGTGGATAGAAAAAAATGGAAGAAAACATGCGATTGGAAAGAGAGAATGCAAGAAAGGAAAGATAAGTGACTCAAGCCTTTATGAAAACCATGATGGAGAAGACTGAGAAGTTGGAGAAGGAAATGAGAGAGCAAGTGCAAGCAGGCCTCAGTAGAAGGAGAGAAGAAATTGATAGTGGAAAAATGATAGTTAGTGTGGAAGAGGATTGAGAAAATGGGAGAAGAAACGCTCATAAAGTAAGGTAAGTGGTTGTGGCTAGTGCCGCACCTGTAGAATATCCATTGGAGGAAGAAGACGATAGACAAACCCCACAATCATCCAGTAACAACCTGTGTTTTGGGGAAAACGAACTAGGGCTATATCCGGAGCGGGGGTATAAAGCTAATAGGATTATGAGATACCATGTCCGAATAAGCGAGTATGAGGAATATCTCGGTTGAGGGCAAGAGAACACTGAAAGACAAATTAGGGATTGGTTTCGGAAAGAGATGAAGAAATGGGAGGAGAACATGCGGGGAGGTGTTCGGGGTGACCAAGATATAAAGACATCGTCCCCTTTCACCAAAAAAGTACTGGGGATGGAGTTCCCAAGGAGATTAACCATGCCTATGATGGACATCTACAAGGGTAACACAGATTCTAAATCCCATGTTGAAATATTTATTTTGGAGTGCATCGAAGTATCTGTTGCAGAAACATGTGCCTCCATCACTGATAATTGCCCGATGTGTTCCGAAGCGAGTGAAAATATTCTTTTTAAGGAATTTTATCACCACTTTTGAATCATTTGATGGCAATGCTACTGCTTCAACCCATTTGGAGACTTAGTCTACTGCAACTAATATGTACAAGTTTCCGAATGATGGAACAAATGGTCCCATAAAATCAATCCCCCATACATCAAATATCTCCACATCCAGAATTTTTTGCAGAGGTCCTTAATTTCTCCTCGAAATATTTCATGTTCTCTGGCACCTGTCACATTGAAGAGCAAATAAGTAAGCATCTTTAAACAGAGTGGGCCAGAACAAACCTGATTGTAGGACTTTAGCTGCAGTTTTATTTCCACTGAAGTGTCTGCCGTATGGTGATGAATGACAATGCTGAAAGACACTATTGACCTCCTCATATGGAACACAATGTCTCAGTAATTGATCAGCACAGCGCTTAATCAGATATGGTTTATCCCAGACATAGTGCTTGACTTCTTTGAAGAATCTCTTTCGTTGCTGATGAGTCCATTCCAACGGCCATTTTCTCGATACTATGTAGTTTACATAGTCAGCATACCAAGGAATATCCTGCTGTTTCATGGAAAAAAAATTTTCATCTGGAAAAATTTCTTTGATTCTCAGTTCATTGCCAACTGTTTCTCCATTACATAGTGTGGATCTCCACGTCAAATTCTTGTAGCAGAAGCACCCAACGGATCAATATGGGTTTGTCATCTTTCTTTGCGGTCAGATATTTGATTGCTGAATGACCTGTGTAGACCCCCACTTTGGGACCCAACAGATAAGAGTGGAATTTATCAAAAGCAAACACAACTGCGAGCAACTCCTTTTTAGTGGCTGTGTAGTTGAGTTAAGCTTCATTCAGAGTTCTGCTGGAGTAGTAAATGGCATGGAAAATTTTTGCTTTGTGCTGTCCCAAAACTGCACCTACAGTAAAATCACTAGCATCACACATCACCTCAAATGGAAGGGTCCAGTCTGGTGCTACTATGATGGGGGAAAAGACCTGCATTTGTTTCAAGATCTCAAAAGGTTCGTGGCATTCTTTGGTGAATTTGAAAGGCACATCTTTCTCCAGCAGATTGCATAGTGGTTTAGCAATCTTGGAGAAGTCTTTGATAAATCTCCTGTAAAAGTCTGCATGTCCGAAAAAACTCTGAATTCCTTTGACATATGATGGGGGAGGCAGTTTTTCTATTGTCTCTATCTTTGCTTTGTCTACCTCGATTCCATTTTGTGAGATTTGATGTCCCAGGACAATCCATTCTTGCACCATGAAGTGGCATTTCTCCCAGTTGAGTACCAGGTTGGTATCTTCGCATCTTTGTAACACTTTTTCCAAATTTTGCAAGCAGTGGTCGAACGAGTCTCCAAACACAGAAAAATCATTCATGAAAACCTCCATACTTCGTTCCATCATGTTTGAGAAGATAGCCATCATGCAACGTTGAAATGTGGCAGAAGCATTACATAGTCCAAATGACATCATACGGAAAGCAAAAGTACCATACAGACATGTAAAAGTGGTTTTCTCCTGATCTTCTGGGGCGATGGTAATCTGATTATACCCCGAGTATCCATCCAGAAAATAATAGAACTCATGTCCCGCCAGTCTGTCTAACATCTGGTCAATGAATGGTGGCGAAAAATGATCATTCCTTGTTGTTTTGTTCAACTTCCTATAGTCCATGCATACTCTCCATCCAGTCACCGTTCTTGTTGGAATCAGCTCGTTCTTTTCATTTGTGACTACAATAATTCCTCATTTCTTTGGCACATATTGCATAAGACTCACCCACGTGCTGTCAGAGATGTGGTAGATGATGCTGACATCCAACTATTTGATAATTTCTTTCTTCATGACCTCCTTCATGATTGGATTTAGTCTCATTTGATGCTCCACTATGGCTTTGTACTCGTCATTCATCAGAATTTTATGCATGCAAAATGATGGACTAATGCCTCGAATGTCTGCTATAGTCCAGCCAATGGTTTTCTTGTGTTCTCGTAACACTCCCAGTAACTTATCTTTCTGCTCCAATGTTAGCGACGAAGAAATAATCACAGGTAAATCAGAAGAGTTTCCTAAGAATGCATACTTGAGATGGCTCAGAAGTAGCTTTAGTTCCAGCTGCGGCGGTTCTTCAATCGAGGGCTTGATTCGCTCCTTTTTTGGTAGTTCCAAACTTTCCACATGTGGTGTCGATTTGAAGCGAAATGGTCTGTCATGATAGTTGATACATTCCATAATTTTATCATCTAGCTCGCTGTCAGTCATGTTGGCGATGCAAGCTTTAAGTTTATTCGTGGAAAATTGCATTGCATCAGTATCCTAGATGATACTATCTAAAACATCAATTCTGAAACATTCCTCATTCTTTTCATCATTCGGGAATTTCATGGCTTTGAAAATATTGAATGTAACTTCTTGGTCCTGCACTTTCATGGTTAGTTCTCATTTTTGTACATCAATAACAGTTCGACCTGTAGCCAAGAATGGTCTCCTAAGGATGATAGGTACATCTTTGTCTTCTTCTATGTCAATGATAATGAAATCTGCAGGGAAAATGAATTTGTCGACTTTAACCAATACATCTTCCACTACACCTCTCGGAAATGTGAGCGATCTGTCAGTAAGCTGCAGAGTAACTGAAGTGGGCATTGCTTCTCCAATCTGCAGTTTCCTGTAAATAGACAAAGGCATCAAGTTAATGCTGGCACCTAAATCACATAAAGCCTTACCGAAGTAATGTTCTCCTATGGTGCAAGGGATGATGAAACTGCCAGGATCTTTCAACTTTGGGGGAAGCTTCCTCTGAATGATGGCGCTGTATTCTTTTGTCAATGCTACTGTCACGTAATCTCCCAATCTCTGCTTTCGTGAAAGAATGTCTTTCATGAATTTGACATAGCCGGGAATTTGTTCCAACGCTTCTGCAAATGGAATGTTGATATGCAGCTTTTTGAAGATCTCCAAGAATCGAGCAGATTGTTTGTCTGGTTTGTTTTTCTGGAGGTGCTATGGAAATGGCGGAGGTGGAGTGAATCTTTCTCGATCATTTTCTTTTGCTTCTTTTTCCTCCATCTGTGGTTCTGCTTCGCTGCTTTCTTTTGGACCTTCCTCAGTGGATGCCTTGACTCCAACATCTTTGTTGATCTCAGTACCACTTTTTAAAGTAATTGCTTGACATTGCTCATTCCCTCGGTTCCTTGGATTTGGTTCTGTGTTGCTAGGAACTGTACCTTGCGGTCTGTAACTGAGCATTGGCCAGTTATCTCATTTGATTCTCTAGTGTTTTCAAAGATGCTGCTTGACTTTGAATTAATGCGGCTTAGGATTGAAACATAACATCATATTTGGCTGCTTGAGAGTCGTATTTTGCGTCTAGCTTTTTAAACATTTCTGCAAGCATATCTTCAATTTATGGCTTCTTTTCATACTCCTGGCCTTTATTTTGCTGTTGAAATCCTGGTGGTGGATTGTTCATTTGCCCTGAATTGTTGTTCCATGCAAAATTGGGATGATTCCTCCACCCTGGGTTATAGGTATTGGAATATGGATTGTTCCCATGTTTGTTGACATAGTTCACCGTCTCATCATGTTGGTTGTATGATTCGGCTTCTGATGCTCCTCTATATGGTGAACTTATGGATCCAGCATTAACCTTCATGTTAAGAGTTTCCAGATTTTTGCAAATCAGATCCGGCTTGGCATTCATTGTTGTGTTGGCTCCAACTTCGTAAATTCCCGTGATTCGTTGAATCATGCTTCTTTCTATTGGCCATAAAGAATTATTGTTCGCTATTTCTTCAATTAAGTCTCAGGTCTGATCTTCTCATTTTTCCATTAAAGCTCCTACAGTAGCAGCATCAATTATGGTTCTCATTAATCCAGAAAGTCCATTATAGAAGGTTCAGACTTGTAGTCACTTTGTAATCTCATGGTGAGGACACTTTCTGAGTAAATCCTTGTATGTTTCCCAAGCTTCGCAGAGAGATTCTGAGTCATGTTGTACAAATGATGTAATGTCATTCCTCAACTTTGCAATTCTGGCTGGGGGAAAGTACTTTGCAAGGAATTTGGCGGCTAAAGTGTTCCAAGTTGTGTTGGAACCCGCTGGTAATGAATGTAGCCAAGCCTTAGCTCTGTTCAAGGAATATGGAAAAACAAGTAGTCTCATTGCTTCTTCTACCGTTCGGTTGTAATTAAATGTGCCGCAAACTTCCAAGAAGTTGCTGATGTGGGCATTAGGATCTTCAATTGCATTCCCCCCAAACTGAACTGACTGCTGTATCATCTGGATGCATGTTTTGATGTCACACGTATTTACTGGTAAGAGAGGAAGTACAATACATGAAATGAAGCCGTCAACCACCGTAATAGTTCTGTCTCGAATAGGAATTGGTGGTGCAACATCCAAATGTTCAGGTTCCATATTGATCAGTGCTTCTTGGCCTTCTCGCTTTTCCCTTATTAACTGTCTGATGGTTCTTTCAATTTTTGGGTCAAGCGGACAGATTTCAAAGCTTCTGGTTCTTCTCATGTAGTGACCGAGAACCTGAAACCCAAGAAAACAGAAAAAATAAGTAAACACAAATTAGGCACAAGTAAATGTATCTAACCCCAAAATTAATAGTGAAAGATAAATAAGTCTCCGGCAACGGCGCCAAAAACTTGATCGATGGTAAACACACACATGTTACGCAAGCGCAAGTATCACTCAAGTAGTATAAAATGTATCGATCCCATTAGGACTTAATACCTAAGCTATTAATTTATGAAGCTAAATGTCTACGAGTATCTAATTGATTGATTTTTGGTTGGATGGTGATTTTAAACTAAAGATAAGTAATTAAAACAAAACAAAGGTAGATTTTAAGTTTTAAACAATGATATGAAAATATCCAAGGTTGTGAATCCTTCCAATATCTTTTAAAGATGAAGTGATTATCTCATATTTGTGCAATATATCGGTTTATTAACCTGGAACACGAAGTTATGCAAAAGACTCTTCCGATGGTCATATGTAAATACCCAAAGTAACCCAATTAACTATATTCCTATGTTAATTAAGAAACTCTGAATTCATTAAGATTAAGTTCCAATTATGGCTACCCCCGTCCGACAGGTATATTCCTATCCTGTAAGGAAATCTACCTAAGAGAAATTTACCCCAATGTGAGAGCGTGAGCTATTGAGTTTATGGCTAAAACCTAAAACCCATATTCCAAGTTCATTTTAAGTTTACCAAATCAATCTTATTAATGGCCAGTTAACAAGAAGCATTAAGCTTAAGACTCAATAAATAAACCAATATACTACCCAAAACATAAAATAACCACTTATAAAACGGTGATATTGGAATTCATCACAACCCTAGATAATATTTTTAGTTACAAACCATACATAAAATTACAAAATACATAGTTAAACAAAATAACAAAACAGAATATTAAAAAGTAAAGAAAATTACAACAATAAAAGAAAATGCTAAAGCTAGGGGTTTCACTTTTAATACTTCAAATATAGATTACTCCCTTATCAATTAATCATTTCTTGAATTAATTATATTAAAACCGACCATATAGGCGGTGAATGTCATTTGTCCAAAGTTCAACCGACCATATAAGCGGTAACAAAATCATATAAACCGACCATGTATGCAGTAACAAGGTTAGCACCTAAACTGACCATATAGGCGGAAACTAAATCCAATAATGTAAAACCGGCCATATAGGTCGTAAATAATTAATTCAATTTACTTATTTAAATTAAGGGAGTAAATCTAAATTATTATATTAAAAGTTTCACCCCAGACTGATGAGTGATAATTATATCACTATTTCTCACTCATTTGACCTAATATTTTGTATAGTTTCTTGAGTTTTGTGAATATTTTGATGTGTTTTGTGTTATTTTGTAGATAAATAAAGTTTCAGGACTCTCTGGAGGTGATTTGGGCCAAAACAGTGAAAATTGGACGAAAAGGGCAAAATGGTCATTTGGCGCGTCGCGACGCGCAAGCCTTTGGCTTCGCGACGCCTAAAGTACGCCGAACAGTGCTAACGTGTGCCGGGTCCACAAGTCAGAATCTGAGGAAATTTGACTTTGCTAACGTGCGCCGTGCCACGTGTCACCTCACAACCGATCTGCTAACGTGGGTCGTGCCACGTGTCATCATCCGACGGTGCCGACAATCGCCATCGCCACGTGTCGCCATGTGTCACTCCACCTGTCAGCCACGTCATTGTCCATATCATCATCAGCCAATCACGAAGTGCCACGTGTCGCAATTCTATGGTGCCGACAGTCACTTTGCCACGTGTCGCCACGTCAGTATCAATTATTGACAAACTAATCTGAAATCGACACGTGGCGGATAAGAATCTGAGCCGACCAATCAGAAGCCGCCACGTGTCACAATAATTGAGCTCCAACCACATTGCCATGTGTCACCTTATCACCTTATCCAGAATTGCCACGTGTCATCACCTCAGCCTGCCACGACCAAAAAGCGCTGGTGTCGCGACGCCAAAGCCCTTGGCGTCGCGACGCTAGAAGCCCATCTGCGCCTATAAATTCAGCTCGATTTCAGAATTCAAATCACGCCTTCCTTGAGTTTTGTAAGGACTCTAAGGATTGCATCTTGTGTGATTTAGTTTTTGTAATTTTAATTTAGCATTTTTACTTTTAGTATTTTTAATTATGCACTTTTACTTTTTGTAATAAAATTTTATTTAATTTTTTTTACTTTATGTTTTGTAGTTAATTTACTGCTGGGGTAAAAGGTGAAACAATTAATATAATTATTTAGGTAAATCTCACTTAATTATAATTTATAAGTTATAATTTAACCGAATTAATTAATGACAGACTTTATTACCGCCTATATGGTCGGTCTAAATATAAATTACTTTACCGCCTATATGGCTGGTGTAATTGGACTAAATGGATTACCGCCTATATGACTGATTTTAAATGTTTATCATTATTAATTCATGAGAAAGCAGAACAGAAAATAATTTATATATGATAATAAGTGAGATTCCTAGATAAGAAATATTAAATGTGAATCCTCTAACCCCAGCATTTTATTTTATTCTAGGGAAATGATGAAACACAATATTACTAGGCTTAATAATTGATTTAATTATTTATTGGGTAATTCTTTAGTTTGTTTATTGAGTCTTAAGATTAATGCTTCTTGTTGTCTGATCACCAATAAGATTGATATGGTAAACTTAAAATGAACTAGACATATGGATTTTAAGTTTCAGCCTTAGATTCAATAGCCTACGATCTTCTTTGAGAATAGATAATCATTTAATAGATTTCCTTACAGGATAGACATATACCTGTCGGGCGGGGATAGTCATAATTGGAACTTAATCTTAATGAATCCAGGTAATTTGGTTGACATAGACATATGGTTCAATTGGGTTATACTCGGTATTTGCATCTGACCGTCGACAGAGGCTTTTGCATATTTTCGTTGTAACATCCCCGATCTGGGAGATGTTACCGGCAGGGGATAGCTATACTAACCCCATAAGCCTCTGACTATCTGACTGTATTCTAATCTGTTCTAATGCAATGTCATGCATATAGACCTTAACTCACCCAATATAAAATACTCTTATTACTTATAAATGCATACTCATGAATGCTTCTTTTTACAATGCTTTAATAGACACTAATGCATACAAATACTCTGACTTTGAACTGGACTCTTATGCTTTGTGACTTAATGCTGGTGGACTCCATCCCTAGTGACTGCATCAGTATCCATCCTCCCGAGCTTATCCTCCTGGAATCCCTACAAAACAGATAAAACTGGAGGGGGGTTAGATCGTCATACGATCTAAGTGAGTGGACTAAAAACTGAAAACTGATAAAAATCTTTTAACTTTAAAACCATGTTTTCAAAACATCATTACATGAAAACTATGTTTTCTGAAAACTTCATCTTCCTGAAAACTGTCATTAAAACACTGGTTTCTGAAAACTCTTTACTAAAGTCTAACTTTTGAAAACTGTATACTGATGATCTTAAAACTAAAAACTGATAATACTTGATGCCCAGGACAACAGCTCAACTGCGGCATCTTTGAAAACTGATGGTACTCGATGCCCAGGACAACAGCTCAACTGCGGCATCTCTGAGGCTGGTGGTGCCCTACGTCCAGGACAATAGCTCAACTGGCAACGTAGAGCTCTACACCCAAGACAACAGCTCAACTGGCAGTGTAGCCACCAAACAGGATTTCGGGGATCTGTCAACCCTAGTCCTGCTCGAGGATCTGAGAGCGTCCCCTCAGTCCTCCACATGTGCACATGTCTCTAAATCCGTCAATTCCACTGTATCTCAAGTTACATACTGGGGTGAGGTTTTACCTCATGCCCTGAAAAACAAGAACATAAAACATGTACTGAAAAACATAAATCTTAAACTGAAACATTTATCTTTCCATAAAACTTCTCAAATCAAGCTAAATCATATATGATATAAAAATAAACTTGGCTAACGCCCTAGTTGCTGAAAAGTAAGTCTGACTGAAGAAAATGCGAAATGAAAACTATGTAGAAAAAGGGAAATTGTCCACTCATTGTATACGGCAGATATGAGTCCCTTCACGAGGTGAAAGGTCGCTGAGAATCTTGAGGCCGATCTATATATATGAATAAGAATAAATTCGTTAGCCACTACAACGAGAATATTCCCATAGATACGAATAAATGTGCAATGCATGAATTATCACCGCTGTTGTGTTTCTAACACGTTATAGCACCCTATAGAGTTTTTATGAGGTTTGTTTCGCGGTTACGCAAATCATTTTACGCGTCTACCACTCTTACATCAAAAACAGAAAAGTCACTGACAGTGACCTGACTTTGAAAATTCGGCATAAATAGAGAGGATCAGTTCTGGAGCTGAATTTTTTTTATAGAATACTCCTCTATGAGTCTAATTTATGCCATTTTTTACGGATCTTGATTTGGACTCTTAGAACTCAAGATATAAGGCACTTTCCGTACCTTACGCAGCAGAGAACTGGACCAGTCCGCCACTACTCTAACTCCAACTTCTGAATTTTTCTGCAATTTCATTTTAAGTCTAAAAATTCTGATTTTTAAGTATGTGATTTTCTTATGTGTCTAGTTTACTTAAAAATTAACGGTTCATAAAACTGACGCTCGAAACCCCAGTTACAGTCGCTAGAATACGTACCATCTGGGTGGATCGATTTGCGGCAAAACGTCGCTATAACTTCAATTTTTTTTCCAAACAAACTTCTTTCACTCTAAACCCATTTCTTTCATTTTCCAACACCTAAATACATGCCATTAAGTGTTCTTTTAACCTAAATAAATATTTTAAGTCATTGGGGTATTTCCACAAACACTTTATAAGCAACAATCCCTTTTCCTACAAACTCAATTTATTCAATCTCTACTCATTTCCAACACTTCCAAACCACAAACCAAAATCCTATATATCATTCAACACTCTATTAAACATACTTTAATCTTCCATTAATCAAGAATCAATTTTAATCTATACATATCATTCATAACATATTTAAACCCAAAACTTAAGTTATCTAACTCTACTCCTTTTCAATGCTTCCAATCCAAAAACCAACATACAAAACATCATCTTACACTCAATTTTCATCAACTAAACCACTAATTCATCATCAAAGAAATTCTTAATTTATCACACACATTCTACCAAATTTTACCCAAAACTTCACAAACTAGAATTCATTAACTTTCCATTGTTTTAATTCTCAACACGCATGCTATCATCATCACTAACAAGTTCTCAACACAATATGGGTATCAATTTATCAAAACCTTAAAACTTCAAAAATGGGTCTTGGATTTCTTACCTTCTACCTCTTGATTTCCTTCACCTTCCATTAAGCTTCAAGAATGGGAAAACTCATTTGCTTCTCCTTCTTCTCTCTTCTTTCTTTCTCTCCTTCTTCTTCCTTCTCCTTTCTTCTTCTTCCCTCTCTTTCCCCCCCACGGTTTTCTTCTCTCTTTCTCCCTTCAAATTAGTTGAAATTCACACTATAAGTAGTACAAAAGGAGCACACGATACAGTCCCTTCTCGGGACTTCGAGAAATTCACCAATCGTTCCCAAAGTCTTCCCATAGTTGTATTTGAACCCCAACATGATACTCATGCAAGTGTAGTAGGAGGTTGTGTTTTACCGATGGTACTGAAAACAGCTTCGCTCTGGATAGACCCATCGGGATTCCATTGATAGTATGAATATGTGTCTATGGAAGTCCGAATCATGGTTGGTGTATTTGGTCTTAACCTGAGACTTGCACCGCTAATACTTGTGACAATCAATGTACTTTGGTTTTGGTCGTCCAGGGCTTTAACAGGTTCTGCATACGCCTCTTCTGGGTATATTGAGAATCGTAGTGTATTGGGTGTGATGTCAAGATGGAAGTATCACTCCAGTCATAGTGGAGATGATGGTCACGTAGGATACGAAACTGGTTCTCTTATGTACTGCAGTCATCGGGATATTATGACTAGGTCATGTTTATCCGATTATAGACACTAGTTACCAGAGATCCGATATGTGCTTCGTACGGGACAGACACATTTTCAGCCCCAGACCATTCACGTGACATCCGATACTGGATCGAAATACGCAATACTACGAATACTACGCCTGTTATAGATCACATATTCCTGTAAGGATATTTCTGGAGAATTGGGTAGGCATGGCGCTTTGCTAGAATCCAACATTGTCTTGTAAATCGGTAATAACGTAGTACTAGGTACTTACGTGTTCGGATAGTCCAATGACCAGATTTACTGCCAACATATCCGGGGATCTCATGGGTCGCTTCCCGAAGATTCACCGATGACGTATGACTCGCACTTTATTAATCTGAGATTAATTAGTAGAGAGAGAAAATTAATCTGGGATTAATTACGGAGATATTTTATCTGGGATAAAATATTAATAAAGAGAGAGAATGATTAATTTGGAATTAATCGATAAAAATATATTCGATATATTATACAAAATTGGATTTCGACGCAGAATTGAAATTAGATTTTAATTCGGACGAACGAGTTAATTTAGAATTAATTCGTTAGCGACGTGAATAGTGATTTTGCTAGGCATAATTATTTAATTACGTCGCAACGGAAAATTCATTAATTTAGAATTAGCGAATTCGAGCCCGAGAGTGTTTGCGGGCGCACTCGTATTGCGAACTTAAGTGCGGCTCACAAGTCACATCAAGCGTCAAATCACTAGTGGCATCAAGCGTCAAATCATTAATCACTTTGAGTGATGTGACAACTTGTCACTTGATTGAGTGAATAGTTGATGGAAGTGGTTGGCTTTAAAAGCCTTTGACTTTTGGAAATTTGGTTTGAGTTTTTTTGGTATTTGTTTTTGGAAAATTAAAAACCAAAAGACTTAACACATTTTGCCATCTCTCTCTTCCTTCTTCACAGTTTCATAAACCTTTTCCCTCCTCTCTCTCTCTCGATTTTGAACCAATTTTCTTCTCCATTTCTTGGCTTGGCCGAAAATAACAAGAAGAAAATTGATGATTTTGTTGCAAAATCAAGAGTGCTAGTACACAAAGGAGTTATCCTAAGGTGATAGGGAACCAATTTCATGAGCATGGAATCACCATACATAGCTTGGAGCTTGGAGATCCATCAATGGAGGTTGACCAAAAATGGAGGAGCACACTTGGAGGTGATGACTGAATTTTGGAGGCCAAAAATCAGCTCACTGCCGAGAGCTTCATCATCTTGGAGGAAAAGATTTTTCTTCGTCGCATCCAAACCGATCAATGTAAGTATGTTTCCGCCGTACTTCTTGATGTATACACATGATTTTCATTGCTTGATTGATCTTGGGATGCTTAGAAAATTCCAACAATGGTATGTATGAGCCTAATTGAGCATGAAAATTATTTAGGGTTAAAATTGGGTAAAATCAATTTGAGCATGATTTGATGAAATTGTTTGATTGAGTATGCTTAAATGATGTTTAATTGAAGTTGTGCATGATCAATTTCATAAAATTTGATTGGATCAATTTTTCCCCAATTTTTTAGGCTTGGCCGAATATGAACATACCCTAATGTCTTGGTATTTTTTGTGTTTTTGATCATTGGATGAGTTGGTAAACATTGGGTAATGTTGATTGTGGATTCAATTGGATTGAAACCGAATTGGACATTAAAATCCCCAAAATGCTGAGAGCTTACTAGCATGAAATGGGTTTGATTTTTGATTAAAATGTGTTGAATATGTTTTGATGTTAATGAGCATAATTAATTAGGCTAATTGATGTTTTGGAGATGTTAATTTGGGTGATTAATTATGGCATTACACTTTGAGTAATTAAATTATGAAATTGGAATTTTGGAATTTAATTATATTGGGCCAAATTTGGAATTGGGCTTGTAAAGTTGTAATTGGGCTTTAATGGGCTTGGTTGTACCAAGATGGGTTTAGGCTAAATTGTTTGGATCCAATTGGGCCCAAAACCATTTCCATAAAGTCCAATTATGACTAATGAACCTTAATATTTTAATTGGGCCTAATGGGCCTAAATTGGTTTCTAGGCACATAAGGGTGATTCCTTTAAATGGGCTTTAGTCTTTGGGTTTGACCTAAGTTGACCAAAATTCCATGCCTTATGAAATTAATTGAAAGCCCATTGGACTTTAATTAAATTAACATTGGATGTTAATCGGGCTTTGAGACCCGTAACGGTTAGATTTAGAATCTAAGTCACTAAGGTTCGTTAATAAAGTGTATTATTTAATTTAGAATTAAATAGCGAATTAGTATTAAATGCAAATTGAATTGGATTTAATTTTGTAGTTTAATATAATTCAAGAATTCGTACTTTGAGTACTTATTCGCAAAATGAGTTTGACTCGCGCAAAATCAAATCGTTGTTTAAACATTGGATGGTCATTAATTATCAGATTAATTAATTGGATTAGATTGATTGATAATATGCTTGTGTGAATACATGGTTGCGATGCATGAATAATGTATATCAGATGGATATTAGAAAGGTAGGGCAATTTTGGTAATTGTTGTAATAAATTTAGAATTTATTAATTGGACCTGCGTGTCCAGCCTATTACCTCCTTACTCTTTGTATTTCTCTTCTCACCTATTCCCCTCAATGTAGATGAGGTTTCTTTAGAAGTGTTATGTAACGGGTAGAAGTAATACATGTGCTAGCGGGAGAGATGAAATAGAGAGATTTGTTCTAGGAACAATGTGTTAAGTATCCATCCGCATATCATTATTATTTTATTTATATGCGCCTTATTATGTGTTTAGAATGCATGTTTAAGGGTGTATGATGATGAGACCTTAACAAAGATAATTAATTGGTTGCCAATTGCACGCGAAAAACCCTCAACATCATATTAAGCGTTTTTCCTTCCATTGAGTGATTCTTGCTCAAGATCCAAGACTGGCATTGGTTTATTGGCCAAAGTCAAGGCCTTTGTCCGTCGAGGATGTGTTTGAATCATGAAGACTTTGTTCCATATTGGTGGCTTGTCCAAGTTGTGATTTGTTGGCCAAAGTCAAGATCACTTCTTGTCCATCGACATTGGTTACGAAGCTTTCCATGGTCAATGGGTTCGCTTAACAGGGATCACTAAGTTTGTTGTGCCAAAGCCAAGGCTTAGTTGATTCAGAGGAAAAAGGTTAGGCAATATATTAGATATTGGCATATATAGGATATATGTTCGGACTTGGATGTCCACCTACTGGATCTAGGAATTGGATGGGATCCAATTGATCTTAGAGATCTACCTAGTTAATTATCATACAATTTGTTGGCCAAAGTCAAGATTGTGTGTTATTTAACGGGATCAAAGCCCACTAGGAAACAAGGTTTCCCGAGTACTCAACAGAGGGTTAGAGGCTCGCCGAAAAATAGTGGGAGGCAAGTATTAAATTTGCAATATTCGTTTGTTACTTGCCATATGCGCTCATTACAAATTATTCGTCAAAATAAATTAATATATTAGTTGGACTAATATTTAATTATTGTTTTAATTAAAACAGTTGGACTGTATTCAAACTATTTCATTTATAGTTGATTATATAATTGGATTATAGTAATCAATATATTTGAAATAATAAATTGAATTATAGTTGATTTTATAATTGGATTATAGTAATCAATATAATTGAATTTAACAAATTAAATTATAGTTGATTATATAGTTAGACTATAGTAATCATTATAATAAATAGTACCAAAATCGTTGATTAAATAGTTGGACTATTAGAATCAAGATAATTGAAAGATTAGTGTTTAAAACATAATCCTGAGGAAAATGTATTTAAACGACTTTAATTTTCAAATTGGGAATAATATATCAGGATAGTCCTGAAAACTAAGAAGTTACTTTATTTGATAAAATAACATCTTAGGCCTAAGCCCGGAGTTAAGCAAATAATAGAACATGATATTTGGAATATTCATGTGATGATAACTTTAATGCTTAATCCAATAAAGTTTCCAAATAGACTCCTTAATTTCTTAATCAGAACTAAGGATTAGATCCTTAAAGTATGATAATGAAATTGAAGGATCTTCATAGATCTATTCTTAGATCTTAGAAGTATTAAATTGCAATAGTAAACTCTTGGAGAGTTAATGGCTATACTCAATGACTCAAAGCCAAAAAGTTTGCAATAGGGCAAGAAGTGCAAGGCGCACCTTACTTCATCATTCTAGAAGGCCAAGGCTTGGCCAAAGGCTTCTGGAGTGTGAAAAGAGGCAAAGGCAGAGTCATTATAATCTTCTGGGAAGACAAAAGACATATCCCAAAATGTCTGCCTAAACTGTGGCAAACGGGGACACGGAAGCGTGACTGCCGTATAGACAAGACAGACATAAAGGAATTGAAGACGGTGTAAGACTCCGACTTCAAATATGTTTGTCATAAAACATGTTCGCTACTAGTATTAAAATTGGATTTTAGATATTGGAGGTGGTACATAAATATGTACTGGTGTGCAGAATCTGCTGAAAAGCAGGATACTAACTTCAGTTGAGATTAATCTGCAGATTGAAAACGGGACGAAAGTCGCTGTTTTAACCGTAGTAGATACCTAAGTTTAGGAACTACCTTCGGGTGTGTACTTAAATAGGAAAACTGTACAATGTAACTAATTTGACTAGATACATTATCTCTATATCAGGGTTTAACCCTTTGCGGGTATACCTTTATATTCTAGAACACTAAAGTGTTTTATTTTATAAAGATGATATTGAGATAAACACATTAGATGTGAATAACATAATTTATATTTTGAATATAAATAAATCTCAAACATATAACATGACAAACAAATAGCTCAAACTGAATAAATCAGTTGAGACTTATAAGTGGCATTGTTTTCTGGGACACAATTTAAACAAGACTCGTATATCCACACTTTTGAAGAGTGGATACTAGGACAAATTTGATTCCATTCAAATAATGTCTACGAATCTAGTTTATTGGGCAAAGTGCCTAGAACATTTTTTACTTGGTAAAAGTGCAAGTGTCACAGATCTGTTAGCCCTTGTTCATAGTGACGTAAGTGGGCCCATATCTAGCTAGGCTAGAGGTGGATATGAATGTTTCGTGACCTTTACGGATGTGGCATCACGTTATGGTTATGTGTTTCTTGTGAAACACAAATCAGAAACTTTTAGAGTTTCGACACGAAATAGACAAACAGATCGGCTAAAGTATTAACCCATCACGGTTAGACCATGATGAAAATACTTAAGCAATAAGTTTCTCATATACTTGAAAGAGTATAGTATTCTTTCAATGAAGACTCCTCCGGAACACGTCAGTTTGACGGTGTGTCCGAACGGATAAACCAAATTTGTTGGACATGATAAGGTTAATCATGAGTCGCTCTGAGCTACCATTTCCTTCAACGGATACACATTAACAGTGCATAACTTATTTAGAATAAGGTTACATAAAAAATCTGTTTGACAGACTTCATATTAGATATGAACAGGAAAGAAACGGGTTTCTCATTCCTGAAGATTTGGAATGCTAGGCATATGTTTGGATGATACCAAACTAGAACCTAAATCGGATAAGTGCCTAAGTTGCAGGTTATCCTAGGGATACCAAAGTATAGTACTTATACAACTCACAGAGAACAATGTAATTGTTGCTCGCCATGTGGTTTTCCTAAGAGGAATACCTATATGCAGTGGTAAGTGAGGAGGAAGTAAAACTCGATGAAAATCGGAGTAGTAATACTATTCCAGGCACCGATTCCTTAATGGAATACAAATAGTTCATCAAGGATGAAACTATACCAATAATCTTCGAATACACAAGAACCACGTAAGTCGGAGAGAGTCAGAAAACAACCTGGGTATGGGTTTCTGATCTTACCTCATAAAGATGTCAATCTTATTGAGGAATACCAACTGACTACGTATGAGGAAGTGATACAAGGTATCGACTCCCAATTATGGCAAAGTGCCATGATGTCCGAAATGGATTCCATGTATACCAAACTATTTGGACACTAGTTATTGTACCTGAAGGCATTGTGCTTATTGGTACTATATAAGTCTTCAAGGAAGACATACATGAAATGCAACATACCAACGTACAAAGCTAGGCTTGTAGCAGAAAGGTATCGTTATCAACATTGTGTCGATTACGACAAAACCTTTAACCTGTTGCCATAGTATATCCATTTGGATAATGCTTGCTAATGCTGCATGTTTCATTTATGAAATATGACAGCTGAACGTCAAAATCACTTTCCTTAAATGGAAACCTTTTGGAGGATGTTTACAACATCCTGACGGTTTTGTCGTACCACAACTAGCAAACAAGGTTTGTAAGTTATTCGATCAATGTATGGATTGAAGCAAGCATTGAGTTCTTGGAACTATCGTTTGATGTAATCATAATGATATATGATTTAATTCAAGACGATAATGATTCTTGTGTATATAAGGAGGTTAGTGGGAGAGAACTGACATAAATGTCTTAAATAATGATGATATGTCATTTCTTGGAAATGATATTCCCATAAAACAATCAGCGAAAGCTTGGCTTTCGAGAAAATTCTCCGTAGAATCTTGGGAGAAACAACCTTTATTCAAGGAATAAAGATCTACTAGGATAGATCTAAAAGTTGTTGATACTCTCCGAGAATTCGTACATTAAAATATAAATGTACGCGACCTGGTGTCTCATACGCTTTGAGCATATGGAGTAACAATCAGGCCAATCCAAGTGATAGTCACTGGATTGAAGTTAAGAAAATCCTTTAGTATCTTAGAGAACTAAGGATGATGTCTTAATCTATGGAGAAGGAGAACTTGAAGTGACTGGGATCACTGCTGCAAGTTTCCTAACCGATAAAACGATTGTAAGTCGTAACAATGGTACTATAAAGTTTGTATAACGGAACAGTGAGCTGGAAATCTTCCAAGCAAGATACTGTTACCGCATAAACAACAAAAGTGGATTATTGCTGCGGCTGAGGTAGCAATAGAAGCCATTTGGGTCGATAACAAATCTAATTAGATTAGATATAGTTCTGTTAGTAGCTGAGCTAGGCTACAGCGCAGGCTAAAGAATTAATGGTCTCATCAACGATCCAGATAAATACTTTGATATTCATCTGATTCGTTCGGATCATACATCGCGGTGATGTAATGATCGAATAAATCGCATCAGATGATAATCATGCAAATCTGCTGACGAAAGCCTTTTCCTCAGCAGAAATTTGAGCGAACCGTACATAGTTCGGCTGTAGGACACTTGAGTGACTGGTTATAGGCCAAGTGGGAGATTGTTGGATAGTTATGACCTATAGCGTCACTATTTGTACAGATCATGGTGTTGTTGTACAAATTAACTATGTGACAAAGGAAATTGCTCTTTTATCATTTGTGATTAGATCACCAAGATGTATAAATGATGAAAGGTCCTTATGATTAGTTCCTAGATTGAGATGATATGAGACAGTATCAATCCACGAAGGTTTAATCATTAAATATCCCTAGTCAGAGTATTATCGAGATTGGACATCGATAATGCGGAAAAGACTAGTATTGCACTTTTCGCGTTGTGAGGGCATAACGGCATAGTTCTCATATATTTGGGTATAGGATACTCATGCAAGTGTAGTAGGAGGTTGTGTTTTACCGATGGTACGAAAACAGCTTCGCTCTGGATAGACCCCTCGGAATTCTATTGGTAGTATGACTATGTGTCTATGGAAGTCCGAATCAGGGTAGGTGTATTTGGTCTTAACCTGAGACTTGCACCGCTAATACTTGCGACAATCAATGTACTTTGGTTTTGGTCGTCCAGGGCTTTAACAGGTTCTGTGTACGCCTCTTCTGGGTATATTGAGAATCGTAGTGTATTGGGTGTGATGTCAAGATGGAAGTATCACTCTAGTCATAGTGGAGATGATGGTCATGTAGGATACGAAACTGGTTCTCTTATATACTGCAGTCATCGGGATATTATGACTAGGTCATGTTTATCCGATTATAGACACTAGTTACCAGAGATCCGATATGTGCTTCGTACGGGGTAGACACATTTCCAGCCCCAGGCATTGCACGTGACATCCGATACTAGATCGAAATATGCAATACTACGTATACTACGCCTGATATAGATCACATATTCCTGTAAGGATATTTCTGGAGAATGGGGTAGGCATGACGCTTTGCTAGAAGCCAACCTTGTCTTGTAAATCAGTAATAACGTAGTACTAGGTACTACGTGTTCGGATAGTCCGACGACCGGATTTACTGCCAACATATCCGGGGATCTCATGGGTCGCTTCCCGAAGATTCACCGATGACGTATGACTCACACTTTATTAATCTGGGATTAATTAGTAGAGAGAGAAAATTAATCTGGGATTAATTACGGAGATATTTTATATGGGATAAAATATTAATAAAGAGAGAGAACGATTAATTTGGAATTAATCGATAAAATAATATATTCGATATATTATACGAAATTGGATTTCGACGCAGAATTGAAATTAGATTTTAATTCGGACGAACGAGTTAATTTAGAATTAATTCGTTAACGACGTTATTTAGAATTAAAATTCATCTGTGAAGAAAAGGTGGATCAAGAAGCAGAGCAAATAGATGAGCAAATGTCTGAACTTATTAAAGATCCAGAGCATTCAGACGAAACATCACTGTTTTGGGGAGTACAATTTAGAGATATCACCCAGAAGCTTGACAAAATGGAACTTCCATTCCAAGTCAAACACCATACAAGACCTCCTGATTTTATTTCTTTCTTTTCAGGAACCACTGGAGCAACAAAGGTTAAAAAGGTGGCACAAGCACTGAATGAGACAAAAATCTTTTTGCTACCTTACCGTTGGAAGAGACCCTTCAAAAGCAATGCACATGGAATTGTTTTTAATCAGACATCCAAAACGACGCTGAAACCTCATTGACAGATAGATTTCAGTCACGTCTGGCTGAAGACGAAAAATTTAGCGCTAGTAGGGAGGAAACCCATGCATTAATTTTAATTATTTATTTTATTTTGTGTATACATCTTGTAGAATTATTTTTAATGTTGTGTTATTTTTGCAGGAAAAATTAAAAACAGAATTTTTCAGGACAAAGCAAACCAGTACAAGCGGGATTTTCACAAAATAAATTTGACAAAATCACGAGGTTATAAAGTCAATCCAGTAGAGACGGCTGAGTAAGGAGTCAGCTCTTGAGACGCGTCCCAGTGGATCTATCCGTCGAAAGACTTGGTTTTGCCAAAAAAAAAAATTACCAAACGTCGCGAGGCAAGGCCAATTGCAGCGTCGCGACGCTGACTCGATTACAAGTATAAATCCAGCAGCCGCCGATACAGATCTCATTTCCTTCATACTCATTTCACTATTTTCTCTCAGCCAACATTATCACTACAAAACCGAGAACCACCATCACCCACAACAGAGATCTTCCTAGAAACCGTGAGTCACCCTTGCCGAAGCCGAGATCTACCACTGATTTGCCCAGAAACCACGACTCACTAGCCAACACCAACAGCCACCGAGCCTTTGCCGAGACCTTCACCACCGTGACCAAGCCGAGCCGTACTGAGTCCCAACCGAAACCAGAAACTGAGACCCATCTCAATCAAACCAACCCATCATCGAAACCGAACCACCAACACAACCGAAACCAGAAATCGAGAGCTACCACTACCGATTCCACCAAGTCGTGAACCATCTTAGCCGAAATCCACCACTGCTGTGACAGAAACCAAGATCAACCAAGCCACTACCGCCGATTTCACCCACTGTCGAGCCACCACCGCCGAGATCCAACCAAAACTGAACAAAACCGAGCCTAACCGAGCCCACTGCCAAGTCGAAGCCGAGGAAAAATAAGTCCGGATTTTCAAAATTTTTAACAGTATAATTTGAAGAAATTAATTTGGTAATTTGTGTGGTGGATATTATTGAAATTAGCTCCAACCAATTTGGTAATTATTGTGACACGTGGTGGCTTCTGATTGGTCGGCTCAGATTCTTATTCGACATGTGTCGATTTCAGATTAGTTTGTTAATAATTGATGCTGACATGGTACTGACATGGCGACACGTGGCAAAGTGACTGTCGGCACCATAGAATTACGAGACGTGGCACTTCATGATTGGCTGATGATGATGTGGACGATGACGTGGCTGACAGGTGGAGTGACATGTGGTGATGACGACTGTAGGCACCGTAGGATGATGACACGTGGCACGGCACACGTTAGCATATCGGCTGTGATGGTGACACGTGACATGACGCACGTTAGCAAAGTCAAATTTCCTCAGATTCTGACTTGTGGACCCGGCGCACGTTAGCACTGTTCGGTTGGGCGAACCTGAACATACACCAGAAACCGCTTGGACTGTACAACATTGAAGGGTTTTATGATTTTCTTTGTGTGTTTCTTGATGATGCTCGGAGAAATGGGTTTGTGTCAAAACCTTTAAAAGAACTCAACTTCACTGCCAGAACTGCTCCGGATCTAATAGACCAACTCTTAGCCTATGACCCACAAGTTGACCCTATCCTTTCAAAGATAAATTGGTCTGATGACGATCGTGGTAAGAGGCGTCAGATTAATCTGCATCTTAACCTTTAATTTCCTGTAGAATTTCAGCTAACCAGGTATTATCTTCTAAACTCTTCTTCTACTGTTTAAGACATTGGGGACAATGTCTTATTTAGGTTTGGGGGAGGGAATTAGTTGATCAGTACCTTGTTTTTAGTTTGTGTGTTGTTTTTATTTTCATTCCAAAAATTTTCGAAAAATACAAAAAAATTGAAATTTTTTCAAAAATTACAAAAATATTTTACGTTTTTGTTTTTATTTTGACTAAAAATGTGAAATTGGTAAGAGATAATTGCGTAAGGAATTTCCACTCCTGAGACGTATCTCAAACCATTTTTGAAACAAGTTAGTTTTTGTTTATTTCATTTTAAATTATTTAATTTTTAAATTCTCCATAAAACTGACTAAAATGGATCTTCATATGCCTAGTTAGCAGATATTATCAACATACATAGTAACATACGGACATGATCTAAAATTGAAAGGTTTATAATATTTAGTGCTCTAGTTGAATTGGAGGAAACATCTCAAAAAGTGATGGAGTAAAAAAAAAAAACTTCTTAGATCCGAGTTATTAAGTCTGTAAGGGTGTTTTAACACCTAGTGCCCTAAAGCCAACTGGTTTGGGAGTCACTGGCCCAAAGCTCGCTACATGGATCAAAGATGCTGCAAAAATATATATATCTGAAGTCTGAGTAATTAAGTCTGTAGGGGTGTCTTAACATCTGGTGCCCTAAAGCCAACTGGTTTGGGAGCCACCGACCCAAAGCTCGCTACATAGATGGAAGATATTGTATATAAATAAAAAAAAAGAAAAAATCAAAGAAAAAATCAGAAAAATGAGAAAAATTATTCCATTGCTACAAAAAGGTGTGAATTCTGATAAAACTTTAGGACACAAATATTACTCTCTTATCAACTGCACTTGTGACTGTTGTAGGCAAAAATGAGTTGTTTAATATTTTATCGGCTGTGTATATGGAGAATGATAAATATAATAGGAGAATTTACTTATTCAGTAATTTAGAAAGAAAGAAAACAACTAGTAACTTGGAGTAGAAGTTTCACCTGATTAGTCATTAACTTCTTTATTCTCTTTTCGCTTGTCTTTTTGCTTTTGTGTGTATTAGTTTCACTACCTTTTTACTTTTGAAAAATTTTTGTGGGTATCATTGCTGTAAACCCTCACGAGACTACAACTCGTCCACTAGGGACACCTAGTGGTTTAAAGGCTTGTTGCATATGCTAAATGCAACTGTGATCCCTACGAAAGTGGCTTAGTTTAATTTTAATTGCTTCTTGTATTTTATTTTGTTGTTTTGCTCGAGGACTAGCAAAATGTTAGGTTTGGGGGTGTGATGAGCGGAAAATATATCAATATTTACCGCCCCTTTTACTTAATATTTTGTTTAGTTTCTCGGGTTTGATGAATGTTTTGATGTGTTTTAGTTTATTTTGCAGATAAAATAATATTGGGACACAATGAAATCATTTAGGACGAAATGTGGGTCAAATAAGAGCAAAAATTGGACTTGACATATTAATTTTGGAGATTGGAAACTTGAAATGGCGTTTTAACGAAGTGCAGTTTTGGAAATTCCAGTTTTCGGCATCTGTCGTATTTTGGGCATAACGTTTTACTCCGATATCGGATTGAGCTGATTCAAGTTCCAGATTAAAGAAGACTCAAAGATCTACAACTTTTAGGACAACATAATTTCTAATTCTGAAGATTTCATGCCCGAAATTGATGAACCATCTAGAAGTGTGTTGTGTGTAATTATTAAAGTCATTTTCAATCATTTTCAAAGCAAAAAATAAATTAATAAATAAATAATAAAAATTATCAAATCACCACCAAACATGATAAGCAATTAGTTGAGCAATTAATAATGGATTTTTTGGAGCAATTAGTGGAGAAATTAATAATGGATTTGGTGGATGATTTGATGGAGGCAAAATTTTGCCTAAAATACCAAGCCATTTCATTTGTAAATGATACTTTCTTCTAAGGAATTCCTTAAGAATACTAAGAAGATTGTATCTTGTTTGTTTATTTACAGCTTTCAGTAATTAATTTCCGCTTTCGCACTTTGTTTTCTTTACTTTTCAGTTTTTACTTTCTGCAATTTACTTTTACGCACAATACTTTTCTTTCTTTAATTTTCAATTTTTTACTTTTCAGTAATGAGGAGGTAACTCCCCTTTGCTGGGGTAAAAGGAAAATTTTTATTACTAATATTTAAATTAATCTCCCTTAATTATAATATATAAACTAGTTAAAACCTGACTTAACGAGGATACCGCCATATTGGTCGGTTGGTAATTATTTAAATTGGTTTTAACCTGACTAAACTGGATACCGCCTGATTGGTCGGTTGGTAATTAATTATTAATTTGACTTAATCTGGATACCGCCTATATGGCTGGTTGGTAATTATCATGCAAAGTTAATATATTATATTAAGGGAGATATCTAAAATAGAAGTAATAAAAGTGTATCATTTTACCTCAGCATTTTCTTTTATTGTACTTTTACTTTATTTACTTTTCAGCAATTTACTTTCAGCATTTACTTTTCAGCAATTTACTTTCCATCATTTACTTTTCAGCAATTTACTTTTCATCATTTTACTTTGTCTTTTATTTTATTTAAGTTTTTACTAGCCCTAGTTATGTGTCGTAACTAAGTTAGTTATCTGGGGTTGTGATGAACTCTAATATCACCGGTTTATAATGAGTTATTTTATAGTTTGGGTAATTTAAAGGTTTACTTATTAAGTCTTAAGCTTAATGCTTCTTGTTGTCTGATCACCAATAAGATTTATATGGTAAATCTAAAATAAACTTGACAAAGGAATTTTAGGTTTCAGCCTTAGACTTAAAAGCCCACGATCTTCCTTGAGGATAGATAACCCTTTAATAGATTTCCTTACAGGATAGACATATACCTGTCGGGCTGGGGTAGCCATAATTGGAACTTAAACTTAATGAATCCAGATAATTTGGTTGACATAGACATATGGTTCAATTGGGTTAAACTGGGTATTTGCGTCTGACCATCGACAGAGGCTTTTGCATAATTTAGTGTTCCAGGTTAGTAAACCAATTTATTACACAAACATGAAATAACCACTTCATCCTTTAAAAGATATTAGAAAGATTCACAACCCTAGATAGTTTTTAATATTGAATTTTCTTAAACCTACTTTTGTGCAATTTTATTTACTTGTTTTTAAATTTAGAATCATCACCATTTCAAATCAATCAATCAACCTGTTAGATACTAGTAATCATTTAACCTCATAAAATTAATAGATTATGAAATAAGTCCTCGTGGGATCGATATTTTTATACTACTTGAATGATACGTGCGTTTGTGTTATATGAATTTACTAGAAGATACACTCCAAATCTGGGAGCAACAGTCTGGTTTTCTGAGGCCTGTTGTACAGCCAAACGACTATCACTGGATGCCAGAACCAAGAAATACTACATTTGCTCATCAGAACGAAATGGGGAGATGTGTGATTTATGATGGTAACCACCTGAGCGATCAATGCATATACTTTTCAGAGTGGCAGAATTATCAGAATCATTCAAGGTACGAAGAACCATCATATTTTCCATCTCATCCACCATCTACCTTCGATTTCCATCAACAATCAGAACCATCAGAGGAAGATCAGATGATTGACATGCTCAAAGATTGGGTCAAGAAACAAGGCGAAAATTTGGATACAATGCTTGAAACATGCCAGAATCAATTTGAAAGTATTCAGAGACAATCAGAATTCATTCAGAGACTGACAAATCAAACGAGACAATTACCTCAAGAAGAATTATCAAATGAAACTGACAAAGCCTTCGAGTACCCAGAGATCCACAATGACATCTTAACAGAGGAGGAGGCTGAGCAGTATCAACAACCAGAGGTATCAGTTCAGGAGCCCAAACCAGCGAAGTCTCTATTTGACTTTTATTATTCAGATTCTGACGAGGATGAAGCTGATCTATTTGTACCAACTGCACCAACAACGGAGGATCAAACTTTCAATCCTCAAAATGAAGATCTTGGAGCATGCTTTACCATGATGTTTGATGAAGATCTACCTGAACCATCCATTCCAGTCGTATCAGAGGATGAAGACCTAATGTCAGAAACATATTTACATCCTCAGGCAGATACTTATGGAGCATGCATTTCACAGATGACGGATGAAGAGTTGAATACGAAAATTTTAAAATTCATCTGTGAAGAAAAGGTGGAGCAAGAAGCAGAGCAAATTGAGGAGCAAATGTCTCAACTTATTAAAGATCCAGAGCATTCAGACAAAACATCACTGTTTTGGGGAGTACAATTTAGAGATATCACCCAGAAGCTTGACAGAATGGAACTTCCATTCCAAGTAATCACCATACAAGACCTCCTGATTTTCTTTCTTTCTTTTCAGGCACAGCAGAGATCTGCCTAGAAACCATGAGTCACCCTTGCCGAAGCCGAGATCTACCACTAATTTGCCCAGAAACCACGACTCACTAGCCAACACCAACAGCCACCGAGCCTTTGCCGAGACCTTCACCACCGTGACCAAGCCGAGCCGTACTGAGTCCCAACCGAAACTAGAAACCAAGACCCATCTCAGTCAAACCAACCCATCGCTGAAACCGAACCACCAACACAACCGAAACCAAAAACCGAGAGCTACCACTATCGATTCCACCAAGCCACGAACCATCTTAGCCGAAATCTACCACTGTTGTGACAGAAACCGAGATCGACCAAGCCACTACCACCGATTTCACCCACTTCCGAGCCACCACCGCCGAGATCCAACCAAAACTGAACAAAGCCGAGCCTAACCGAGCCCACTGCCAAGCCGAAGCCGAGGAAAAATAGGTCCGGATTTTCAAAATTATTAACAGTATATTTTGAAGAAATTAATTTGGTAATTTGTGTGGTGGATATTATTGAAATTTTTTGGACTTTGGAAGTGTTGGATTTGTGAATTTTGTAGATTTGAAGGCGAAGTTGGACGATAGTTTTAGGGTGTATTTTGGAAAAACTTGAGATTTTAGGGGAGACTCTGTCAAAAATTCTGTAAAAATGCCGCTGAAAAGATCCAGGGCATCGACTTCTGCCGCACCCACTTTTGATGATTTTAAATTCGTATATGCTGCTGCGTTGAAGAGATACGAAGAGGGAATAAACCGGAAACACCATATTATGGAGAGGGGATTTGACATAGACCCCGGGTTATTTCCTGATATTGACAGAATTATCATAGATCGGCACTGGCGAAAGCTCTGTCAGCAGCCTCACCCAGCCTATGCAGCTATTGTACGGGAGTTTTACGCAAATGCTTATGAGCATCATGCGTATGTGGCAATGGTGAGAGGTCAGCAGATATCATTTGATTCCTCAACTATTAACAGATTTTATGAAATACCTGACTTGGAGGAATATGAATATTCTGCGGTGTTAGGAAATATTGATATCACTCATCTCACGGAGACTTTGTGCGTTCCAAATGCTGCTTGGGTCATGAGTAGTAGTGGAGAATATATAAAGATGAGTTCGAAATTGCTGAAGCCTGAGACAAAAGTGTGGTTCCACTTCGTGACTAGAACTTTGCTACCGGGATCTCACATCACATATGTCACGAAGGAACATATGATATTGTTATACTGCATTCTGAAGGGTTATACAATTGATATTGGTCAGCTGATTTCGACCAACATCGCTTGGGCTGCAAGATCGACACAAGTTGGCATGTTTTATTGTTATTTGATTTCATCACTCTGCACACAGGCCAGGGTTCCTGTAGAACCAAGAGAGGAATTGATGCAACCCATGACAGCAATAACTGCCAGAATTATTCAACAATTCCATACAGAGAGACAGGCTCCTGCAGGACCATCAGCTTCCATACCAGCTTCTACACCAACACCACAACAACCGCTTCAACAACCCCACATATCATCTCAACCTCGCTCCTTAACTCAAAGGGTCACTAGATTGGAATCTTAGCAGGGATACATGGTTCAACTTCTCGAACAAATAGCACGACAAGTGGGGATATAAGATGACCAGTTTCCACCACATCCAAATATCGATAGTGATGAGGAGGAGCCATATGATTAAACTCAGGTACTATTGTTCCCTTCTATTTATTTATGTTTTGTAACGCATTGAGGACAATGCTTGATTTAGGTTTGGGGGTATGGATCTGCTTTTAAATTTTGTCAAAATTCAGTTAAATTTTTTCTTTTCGTCGTGTGTTTTATTTCAGCATTTTTATCTACCGCATTTTGTGTGATTGTGTGTGCTTTAAAATCGCAAAAAAAAAGGGTCCGGTGATTTGATTGTTTGTTTAGTTAAAAAGTTTTAGGAAAAGATAAATGCTAATTTCACTTTTATCCCTAAATTGAATTTCATATCTAGGTCAGACTCGTGAGAACTTAAGAAAATAGTCTTGTAAGCAGTTAGATAAAAAGGAATTAACAAGATGACTAGTGAAAATAATCGGTGGTTAATGAATGATCGTTTGCCTGAGTTTCTGTTTCTGTCTGCAATTATTATGTGTGGTATGTAAAAAAAAAAAGAGAAAAAGAAAAAAATAAACTAAACCAAGCATATACTTAGTAACCGGGCATCTTGCCTCAGTAACAGTGATAGTTCGCGTCAAACGGGAAAACTTGTGTTAGTTTATTAAACATCCGTGATCCGGGTGATTAAGTCCGTAGGGGTGTTTTAACACCTAGTGCCCTAAAACCATCTGGTTTGGGAGTCACTGGCTCAAAGCTCGCTACATGGATCAAAGATGTTGTAAAAAAAAAAATCAGAAAATTCACATACCTCACATGTGTTGATTGTAGTAGACAGAACAATTTTAGATACTCAGATTGGTTTGACCCATTAACTACTGAGAGTTGAGATAAAATCACCAAGTTGACAACTTAGAATCGAAGCTGTTTGCAGAATTATTCACACACACACTTTGAGTCTGATTTAGATATGCTGTTAAAAAGAAAAGATTTTAGTTGGTATATGCGTTTTTGAAAGTTCCTATAACTTTGATGCTAGACATTCTGTGAGGACGTTGTTTATATATCTATTATTTTGTCTTTTTGCTTTTGTGTGCATTAGTTTCCCTATCTTTTTACTTTTGTAAAATGTTTGTGGGTATCATTGCTGTAAACCCTCACGAGACTACAACTCGTCCTCTAGGGACACCTAGGGGTTTAAAGGCTTGTTGCATACGCTAAATGCAACCGTGATCCCTACGAAAGTGGCTTAGCCAAATTTTATTTTAAAGATGTTTATGTTATTTTATTCTATGTTTTGCTCGAGGACTAGCAAAATGTTAGGTTTGTGGGTGTGATGAGTGGTAATTATATCACTATTTCCCACTCATTTGACCTAATATTTTGTATAGTTTCTTGAGTTTTGTGAATATTTTGATGTGTTTTGTGTTATTGTGTAGATAAATAAAGTTTCAGGACTCTCTGGAGGTGATTTGAGCCAAAACAGTGAAAATTGGACGAAAAGGGCAAAACGGTCATTTCGCGCGTCGCGACGCGCAAGCCTTTGGCGTCGTGACGCCTAACGTATGCCGAAAAGTGCTAACGTGTGCCGGGTCCACAAGTCAGAATCTGAGGAAATTTGACTTTGCTAACGTGCGCCGTGCCACGTGTCACCATCATAGCCGATCTGCTAACGTGTGCCGTGCCACGTGTCATCATCCTACGGTGCTGACAGTCACCATCGCCACATGTTGCCATATGTCACTCCACCTGTCAGCCACGTCATCATCCACATCATCATCAACCAATCATGAAGTGCCATGTGTCGTAATTCTATGGTGCCGACAGCCACTTTGCCACGTTTCACCACGTCAGTGCCACATCAGCATCAATTATTGACAAACTAATCCGAAATCGACATATGGCGGATAGGAATCTGAGCTGACTAATTAGAAGCCGCCACGTGTCACAATAATTGAGCTCCAACCACCTTGCCACGTGTCACCTTATCACCTTATCCAGAATCACCACGTGTCATCACCTCAGCCTGCCACGACCAAAAAGTGTTGGCGTCGCGACGCTGGACGCCCATCCGTGCTTATAAATTCAGCTCGATTTCAGAATTCAAATCATGCCTTCCTTGAGTTTTGTAAGGACTCTAAGGATTGCATTTTGTGTGATTTAGTTTTTGTAATTTTAATTTAGCACTTTTACTTTTAGTATTTTTAATTATGCACTTTTACTTTTTGTAATAAAATTTTATTTACTTTTTTTTACTTTATGTTTTGTAGTTAATTTACCACTGGAGTAAAAGGTGAAATATTTAATATAATTATTTAGGTAAATCTCACTTAATTATAATTTATAAGTTATAATTTAACCAGATTAATTAATGGCAGACTTTATTACCGTCTATATGGTCGGTCTAAATATAAATTACTTTACCGCCTATATGGCTGGTCTTTATGTGACAGATAATTACCGCCTATATGGCTGGTGCAATTAGACTAAATGGATTACCGCCTATATGGCTGGTTTTAAATGTTTATCATTATTAATTCCTGAGAAAGCATAACATAAAATAATTTATATATTATAATAACTGAGATTCCTAGATAAGAAATATTAAATGTGAATCCTCTAACCTCAACATTTTATTTTATTCTAGGGAAGTGATGAAACACAATATTACTAGGCTTAATAATTGATTTAATTATTTATTGGGTAATTCTTTAGTTTGTTTATTGAGTCTTAAGCTTAATGCTTCTTGTTGTCTGATCACCAATAAGATTGATATGGTAAACTTAAAATGAACTGGGCATAGGGATTTTAAGATTCAGCCTTAGATTCAATAGCCCACGATCTTCCTTGAGGATATATAACCCTTTAATAGATTTCCTTACAGGATAGACATATACCTGTCGGGTGGGGGTAGCCATAATTGGAACTTAATCTTAATGAATCCAGGTAATTTGGTTGACATAGACATATGGTTCAATTGGGTTATACTGGGTGTTTGCATCTGACCATCGACAGAGGCTTTTGCATATTTTCGTGTTCCAGGTTAGCAATCTGATTTATTACACATAAATAAGAGAATCAATTCATCTTTATAATAATATTGTGTGGAGTCACGACCCTAGATTTTTTAGTCTTTTCTTTAATTTTCCTTTGTATTTTCTTTTGAGTCTATTTTTATTTTATTTTGCAAGACCACATTCAACCAACCAAAAGCAATCAATTCTCTTCTCCCTATAATTAGATACTTGTAAATAAATAGTATCAATAATTAATAACAACAGTAGGAATTAAGTCCTCGTGGGATCGATATTTTTATACTACTTGAACGATACGTACGCTTGCGTTATACGTGTGTGTTTACGCCGGTCAAGTTTTTGAAACACATAAAAATTTATTAAATAAATAAAGAGGAAATACAAGAAAACTTAAATAAACATGTAAGACACTTTCTTTTAGGTTTTCATGGAGAAATCCCCCAAAGAAAGCATGAAAAATTTACAAAGTTAAGCTTGGTATTTATAGGCAAATCTAAAGACTTCCAACAATTTCTCCACCAAACATAGCACCAAATCCTCCAACAAATATGCAAGCATGTTTGGTGGAAGTTTGACAATTTCCATTTTTTATTTTATTTTTTGTTTTGAAAATGACTTTAATAATTACATATAACACACTTCCGGATGTTTTATCCATTTCAGTCATGAAAACTTCAGAATTCGAAATTATTATGAACGACAAAGTTGTAGATCTTTGGGTCTTATTTAATCTAGAACTTGAATCCATCAATCTGATATCGGAGTAGAAAGTTATGGCCAAAATACGAAAATTACGCAAAGTTGAAATTTCTGAAATTGTACTTTGTTAGAACGCCATTTCAAGTTTCCAACCTCCAAAATCCAAATGTCAAGTCCAGTTTCTGCCCTTATTTGTTCCATATTTCGTTTGTTCCATATTTAATCCTGATTGATTCCATTGAGTCCCGATTTTATTTCATCTATAAAATAAACTAAAACACATCAAAACGTTCATAAAACTTGAGAAACTATATAAAACACATCAAAACGTTCATAAAACTCTAGAAACTATACAAAATATTAAGTAAAAGGGGCGGTAAATATTGATATATTTTCCACTCATCAAACAATTAGCAAACTATGATAGACATCTAAGCAAACGGTCATTCATCGACATGTAATTTCTTCAACTAGTCACTTTGCCAACTACCTAGGTTTTTACTACTAAAACCTATAGTTAAGTGCTTACGAGTCTAACCTAGATCAATTACTCAAAGCATCAGATAAAAGTACATTAAAGAAATTATCATTTCTAAGATTTCACCTTAAAGCAAACAATATCATCATTGGACTTATGTTTTACTATTAAGGACTAAAAATAAACAAAATTTTTTTTTTTATATATAACATGTATTATCACTCCACGCATACACCCCCACACTTAAAATTTCTATTTTTCTCAATGTAAGATAAATATAAAGAAAAAGGATTAGGGAACAACGCTACCAGTCATGGAGTTAATCAGGCTTCTGCTGGTGAGACTTTAGTTGTCTAGGCTGTGTGGATTGCGCTAACACCTGCATAAATACTCATGCAAATAATAAACAGATAATTAGCACACAATAAAATAAACTAAACTAAAGAAAATAAAATAAATAAAATAAAATAAATACAGATGCAAGGGTTGCCTCCCCGCTAGCGCTAAGTTTAACATCTTCAACCAGACGTAACCACTTAATGTTGTCATGGTGGATTCCATGTAGTGAACTGATGAAGGCATGAGAAAAAAGTTTTGCCTAGCTGTTGCAGTTTATCTATTGACCCCCCATGGTCTGGTTGTTGAGATTGTAGGCTGCACATATGTAAAAGTTGGTTAAATCTCCTTTTTAACTTCCCAGGGATCATCTTCAAATGAACACTAACTCTCTTTTTCCTCCTTTTACGGTTCTTTGGGGTCAATTTTAGTTCAGGAGGGTGTGATTCATGTTGTGAAGAAGCTGTTTCTGGTAAGACTGTGTGTAGCATGTATGTGTATTGGCACTCTTCATCACTTTGTGGTTGTTTTTCAACATGAAAAATATTTATTTTTAGTGTCATATTCCCAAATGATAGCTTCATGAGACCATTCCTGTATTTAATAAGGGCATTAGCTGTAGTAAGAAAAGGTCTACCTAAGATTAGTGGAATTTTTGACTCAGTGTTAACCACAAACTGAGTATCTAAGATTAGGAAAGCAACGGGGTAATAGAATTTATCGATTTGAACTAAAACATCTTCAACTACTCCCCGTGGTGCTCTGATAGATCGGTTAGCTAACTGTAAAACTATAGATGTAGGTTTAATCTCACCAAGCTCTAACTGCATATAAATAGAATATGGCATAAGATTAACACTAACACCTAAATCTAATAAGGCTTGACCGAACTCATGTGTGCCAATGTGACAAGTAATGGTAGGACACCCTGGATCTTTATATTTTGGTGGAGTCATCTGTTCACTTACTACACTAGTCTGCTCTGTCAAGAATGCAGTCTTCTTCACATGGTGTTTTCTCTTTATGGTGCATAGATCCTTTAAAACCTTTGCATAAGTCGGAACTTATCGTATCACATGTAACAGCGGAAGGTTAATCTTTACTTCCTTAAGATGTCCTAGGATCTCATAATTTGGGTATGTAGCTCTCGCTATGGGCCTAAGTGCCTGAGGAAAGGGTACTCTAACTGGGAAATGCATCTCTTGATCTGCCTGAAGGGTATTTTCATTACTATCCTTACTGGCTCCTGCAGTGTTGGAAGTGTCCTGCAAGCCTACCTCTTTACCACTCCTAGTGAATATGTCATTAACACCTTTTACATTAGCTACTTCATGATCAGCCTGTGCCATGTGTTGCCCTTGTGAATTTGGTTGAACCTGAGATGAGAATTTTCATTGTTCTTGCACACTCAGGACATTAGTCAATTTGGAGACTTGACTCTTAATCTCTTTATTGTCTTCAACTACCTGAGCTATCAATGACTCAAACCTTTGATTAGTTTTGCTCTGGGCCTCTATAAATGCTTGTACAGTGTCCTCTAAAGAATTTCTAGGAATGGCAGATGTGTGATACTGTGGGGCACTGTAACTTCTAGGCTGTGATGTTTGACTGGGCTGTTGAGACTCTTGTCTCTAACTTAAATTTGGATGGTTCCTCCAATCAGAATTATAAGTGTCAGAATAAGGTGTGTAAGGCTTCTTGTACATCCTTAAGGTATTGCATTATTCCTCATATGTTTCCCTCATCTCACCATATAAAGGACACTCTTGGGACAGATGGTCACTCCTTTTACACACAAAACATACCTCATGAGGTTTTAGCTGGGCTACTGCATGCATAGTCTTGCCATCTTTGGATATTAAGGTTCATATATGTCTAGTTAATAGCTCAACTTGTGCCTTAAGACTATCATTTTCCCTAAAGTGGTGTATGCCTCGGCTAGAAGAAGTGGGGTGTGTCATATCAATGCTATCAATGACATTAGGTCCATTCCTAATGTGAGATTTCTCAGCTAGGTCATTTAAGTACTCTAATGCCTAATCAGAGTCCTTTTCGGATGAACTCACCATTGTATATTGTCTCCACGAATTGGCGATCTCTAGGGGTTAAGTCGTCATAAAAATAGCTCACTAAGAGCCAACTCTCATACCTATGGTAAGGACAACTAGCTAACATCTCCTTAAACCTCTCCCAAGTTTGATAAAAGGGTTCACTATTTTTCTGGGAGAAGGTAGAGATTTATCTTTTCAAGGCATTCGTCTTATGGTGTGGGAAATATTTGTTAAGGAATGCTTGTGTCATCTCACTCCATGATCCTATTGACCTAGGTCTTAGGGAATACAACAAGCTTTTAGTTATATTCTTAAGGGAAAAATGGAAGAACTTAAGTCTAATTTTGTCTGTGGTTCCAAACCGGTCATGGAAAGTCGCTAAAACCTCTTCAAACTCTGTAATGTGCACATAAGGGTTCTCGTTCTCCAAACCATGAAAGGTTGAGAGATACTGTATCATTCCAGGCTTAAAGTCTATATGTGGTGCATTAGGAGGAAACATGATGCACGATGGTGTAGCTGTGCGAGTGAGATGGAGGTATTCTTCAAGAGTCCTCATAGGTGATCTCTCATACTCACTTATAGTATATGCGCTAGACGTGGAGGGTGTGGCAAAGAGATTGTCAAACAAACTCTCTGAGTCTGAATTTTCCTCTTCAATCCTAACAAATCTACCAAACTTATCCCTATGTCTAGGCATGCAATTTAAACACAAATAAAACAATAAACAAAAATAAAAATAAAATAAACTAAAAATCAAAACTAAAACAGAAACTAAAACGGAAATAAAATAAATAGATAAAATAAATAAATAACTGAAATAAAAGAAATAAATAAAAGATAAAAAAAATAAATAAATATGGGACACCTGCTCATTTTGCTTGTAAATCATCTCCCCAGAAACGGCGCCAAGTATTTGATTACGCTAAAAAAGTACTTGCGGTTATCGCAATATAGTTGGGGTGTCAAAACCTCAGAGAGATGGTTACAAAGAACTGATTTACTTAAACAAAACGTTAGCAGTAACTTAATGAAAAGATATAGATTGAATTGGTAATTAAAGTAAAGATTAATAAAAACAATTAAAAGATATCAATAGAGAGAGACAGCAAAGCATCGAGAATCCCTCTTGTATCAAATTCCTATATTCAGTTATTGATTCTTGTTATTACTCAATTGAAGGTTTCACATCCCAAACCAACAATCGGAAGATATTCAATTCTGCGCATATTAAATTCTAAAGTAATTGATGATTTATCTTTTCTATGTTAACAGCACACAAAGTTATCATTACGACCTATCTAACATCGACAATATACCCTCAGGCAATACTGCAGCAGAAGACCAACTCATAAAATAACTTTACCAGTCACAACTGGGTTTCCCAATCACACATAGAAAAAACATGACTGAATGTTTATGCAAGTTGAATAAACACAGTTTCTGGATTCATAAAACGAAAGATAATAAAGAATAATAAACATCAATTGTATTAAATGTTTAAGAGTATTTAGAAATCAACAACATGAATATAAAAACTTAAATACAAGAGTTCATCCTTAGCTTTGCCTAAGAGATTAGTTATCCATGGAAGAAAAAGACATAGCCTGAAGAGATTGCAGCAACATCTTGTCTGTTATAAAGTTTCTTCATTCTTCAATCTGAAAATTATGCTTGTGGCTCTTTGTTGTGTGTTTCTTCTCTCTTTCTCTCATATTTTCTCATTCTTTTAGGGTTTTGGACGAAGTTGGGTTTATATAGGGAAGCCCTGGAGTCCATATATGCGTAAAAGACGACCAAAATAAGCTTATGGGACTGTTCTAGGGCGCCGCAGTGCCAAACTTGTTGGCTTTTGTATGAAATGAAGATTCTGGGGCGTGTCATGACGCTAATGAGGGCCCGTCGCGATACATGGCTGGTGTTTTGGTTTTATGCTTTCTTCGTTTCAGCTCTTCCCACGTGCTTCTGATGCGTTCGTAAGGTCCCGAAACACGCGTAATTGCTCCAAACTTCATATTCCATTGCTCTTAATTACAAAGCTCAAAATAGACTCTAATTAAGATTAAATACATGATAAACAAGCTGAGTTAGCAATGTTCAAAGTACACTTTCATGCACTTATCAATATGATAAAGATAACTATTTGATATATGAATGTTCTTTATCTAACGGTCACTGTGTTTTGGAAACATATCGAGATGTCTTTAATATAGA
This sequence comes from Zanthoxylum bungeanum, assembly GCA_019454045.1. Classification (NCBI taxonomy): domain Eukaryota; kingdom Viridiplantae; phylum Streptophyta; class Magnoliopsida; order Sapindales; family Rutaceae; genus Zanthoxylum; species Zanthoxylum bungeanum. Next base: position 189,704 of record SKCR01023735.1, on the reverse strand, counting down.
GAAAAATACATGTAATGGATATGAATTAAATAATACCGAATTTTGACATATGAGATAGGGCCACATAGATGTTAGACATCTATCAAAATTTGTTAATGATGGTTTGATTAAAGATCTTACCTTAGAATCTTATCTAATTTGTGAGTCATCTATTCAAAGGAAAATGACAAAGGCCCTATTTCTTAGTGTTGGACACCATGCTGAAGATTTATTGGAGCTAATACATAGTGATGTGTATGGTCTATTAAATCATGCCGCTCATGATGGTTCAACATACTTCGTGACTTTCACGGATGATAAGTCGAGATATGGATATGTCTATTTGATGAGACATAAATCAGAAACATTTGAAAAGTTTAAAATATTCGAAATGAAATAGAAAAAAACCAGTAAATTCATCAAGTGCCTTCGATCAGATCGATGTGGTGAATTTATAAGCGATGAATTCAGAAGTTATTTAAGGGAGAATGAGATTCTCGCCCAATATAGCCCACCAGGAAATCCTCAACACAATGGTGTGTCTGAGAAAAGATATCGTACTTTATTGGATAAGGTACGTTCCATGATAAGCTATACAGATATTCCATATTACCTTTGGGGTCATGCATTACTTACTGCTGCCCACATACTTAATAGGGTTCCATAGAAAGCTGTTTCTACGACCCCATATCAGATATGGTTCGGTAGAGATCCAAGTCTTAGATATTTAAAGATTTGGGGTTGTCCTGCATACGTTAGAGTTACACAACGGGATAAACTAGCACTCAAGAGGTATAAATATAGGTTCGTTGGATATCTTGAAAATTACATGGGATATCAATTCTACGATTCCGAGGAACGAAATATATTTGTTGTTCGTTTTACCACTTTTATTGAAAAGGAATTTTTGAGAGATGTGGAAATTGTAGAAAGATTGAACTCGATGAGTTTGATCCCAACATTAAGGAACCTGAGATGGAACCAGAGGTCTAAGTAGGTGAAAGATCTACAACACAGGTTCTACATAAGTCTAATAGAATATCAAGGCCTCATGAGAGATTATTTTTAACATCTGATGTGAGGCTTGATATTCTCCTATTGGAGGAAACAGTTCCGACTACGTAAAAACATGCGATATTAGATATTGATTCGGGAAAATGATAGGAAGCCATGAAATCCGAAAAAGATTCTATACATGAAAATCAAGTCTGGGACTTAGTTGAACTTCCTGAAAGAGTTAAACCTATTGGTTGTAAATGGGTTTATAAAAGGAAGAGGGCCCGATGGAAACATGGAAACCTTTAAGGCCCGACTGATAGAGAAATGTTATACTCAATGTCATGAGATTATCTATGAGAAAAGTTTTTCACCATTAGCCAAGCTAAAATCCATTAGGATTCTCTTAGCCATTGCTGCATATCATGACTATGAGATATGGTAGATGGATGTGAAAACCGCTTTCCTAAATGGATTCCTTAAGGAGGATATCTATATAGAACAACCAGATGGTTTCGTATCCAATGAGACTTCAAACTTGGTTTCTAAGCTCCAGAGTCTATTTATGGACTTAAATAGGCATCCCGAAGCTGGAATTGCTATTTTGATGAGATAGTTAGATTATTTGGATTAATCAAGAACGAGTAAGAAAAATGTGTTTATATGAAATTTAGTGGGAGCATGATAGTATTCATTGTTTTGTATGTAGATGATATCTTTTTCATTGGGAATGATATATGATTGATGCAAAGTGTCAAAGCCTACATTTGCAAGAACTTCTCCATGATAGACATCGATGAAACTTCCTATATATTGGGTATAAGGCTCTACCGAGATAAATTTAGGAAACTTATAGGGTTCTCGCAATCGACGTAAATAGATAAAATATTAGAAATTTATGGTTTTACTAAATGCAAGGCAGTAAATGTACCTTTCCGATATGACATACATCTTTCAAAGAAAATGGCACCTCATTATGAGGAGGAAAGAGTTAGAATGTCTAACTTGTCATATGCTTCTTGTATTGAAATCATTATGTATGCTATGCTATGTACAAGACCTGACATTAGTTTCGACATTAGTATGACTAGCCGATATCAATCTAATCTGGATAATGATCATTGGACAACCGTGAAACATATCTTGAAATATCATAAGGGTACTAAGGATAAGTTTCTCATATATGGAGAAAATGAGCTACAAGTTAAGAGTTATACAGACTCCGACTTCTAGGGAGATCCAGATTATAGTAAGTCTACATCTGGATACATATTTACCCTTAATGGTGGTGCAGTTAGTTGGCGATGTTTAAAGCAAGGTTCAACAGCTGATTCCACCACTGAGGTGGAATTTATAGCGGCTTTAGAAGCTGCTAAAAAAGCTGTTTGAATTAGAAATTTTATCATAGAACTTGGAATTGTGCCTAGTATTACGAATTCGATCCCATTAAACTATGATAACAGCGGTGCCATTGTGCAAGCTAAGGAGCCGATGGCACATTCCAAGTCTAAACATGTGGAAAAAAATATCGCATGATTAGAGAGCTTGTTGAACGAATAGACATAGTGGTCTTAAAGGTTCAAGGACAAGATAACATAACAGATCCGCTAACTAAGGCCTTACCTAATAAGTTATTTGATAAACATGTGGAGCATATGGGACTACGGTACCATCCAGATTGGCACTAAGCAAGTGAGAGTTTGTTAGAGTTAGTGCTTAGAGCGTCAATTCGAATAATGTATTGTACATTATATTTTATTATTTATTATTAAAATAACTACATTTTCATTCAAACCTTATTAATGATAATATCATTATGCATATTAGATTAATGTATAAATATGCTGAAAATGACATCGACCTTAGAATAATCATGTAGTAATTCTGGACACTGAATGGTCCTAAATTGGGATAGTATTACTATTATAAACTGTTGACGGCTGATTTTGGTCTCAGGGTAATATGGGAATATCACTCCCGAGACAATCCTCCATCAATAGTGAATTTGTTTGGTTATGGGGGACCAAAAGCAAATTTAGCAAAAGACAGACAAACACACCAATCAACAAGGAGATTTAACGTGGTTCGGTGGATTTTTGATCCGACCTACGTCCACGGACAAGAACGGGATGGTACTCTTTATTACTAAATACGCTTCTCGGGTCTATTCTTTGTTCTTACAAATCAGAGCTTGATGATTCTGATCACTAATTTTTTGATGCCTTCAACTTGTCTTTCTACACTCACTCTACCCTCCTATTTATAATGGTGAAGAAATCAGATTCCTATTTATACAAGAATTCCCAATTGGAGATGGTCTCTTTTTCCTATCAGGATTCATAGTCAAAACTATTCCCTTTTCCCATAAGGATTCCTAATCAAAACTACATTTACTTCCTTTATCCTATTAGGATATTAACTTATTACTTTACCCCATTAAAGTAGGACAACTTATCCCTTTTCCGCAAGAATAGGATACTTTATCTTCCTGAGCACGCCTCGTCATGTGCTCGGTCTTCATGAGGTCGGTCATGATAGCCATTTGAACTGAGAATGTTGTTGTCGATCTGATAATGCCCGGTCATCCGATCTTAAGTGGTCGGGTTACCGCTTATAAGAGCTCGGACCCAAACTCGTGTGGTCGGGTCGGTATTAGTGGTCTCGATCGAGAAAGGAATTACCCTTTTTACCCCTGCTGTACTCCTTAAATAACATAGGTCCTGAAAACACCATCAACATCTGTCCCCTAGTTCTCGGTAACAACGAGTTTGTGAGTTGATGCCGGGAACTATAAAAAAAAGATGGTGTGCTGATTGCCTTGTTGGTGGTCGTTCCAGAAATCACAGAGAAATTGCCTTCGCCATCAACTAAGTCTTCTGTTTCTATCTTCATATCCTCGGTTATTGGAGATGCTGACCCTATTCAGAATGATTCTCCACCTCAAAGCAAATTTCTTACTTGGGTCGTTCCATCAGGAGATGAAGTTCCTCTTGTTGTCCAAACTAAAAATGACTCATCTTCTGTAATATCTGTACCAGAGATTTAGAGGTCCTGACCCTTGACTGATCCTATCTCGATGTGAGGAGAAAATTTTGCCTCTGAGCTAACGATGATGTGCTCGGTGGCATGTGATCCTGTCTCGAGCTGTGAGAGATGCTCGGGCCTGGGGGAATGTTACGTCTCCAGTCTGAATGGCTGATTCAGTGGGACGTAACCCGACCCCGAATGAAGAGAGGCACTTAGACCTGGGGGAATGTTACGTCCCCAGACCGAAGGGCTGACTCGGTGGGACGTACCCCGACCCCGAGCTGAGAAAGGCACTTGGACCTGGGGGAATGTTACGTCCCCAGTCCGAAGGGCTGACTCGGTGGGACGCAACCCGACCCCGAGCTGAGTAAGACACTTGGACCTGGGGGAATGTTACGTCCCCAGTCCAAAGAGGTAAACTCGGTGGGACGTAACCCGACCCTGAGCTGAAGAACCAAGCGTCCTCGGCGGAATGAAATCCAGCCCCGAGCCGAATAAACAAGTGGCCTCGGCGGAACGAAGTCCAGCCCCGAGCCGATTAATGAGTGGCCTCGGCGGAACGAATCCAGCCCCGAGCCGACTAACCCCTGGGACTTTCAGAGGGGAAATGAATCAAACTTCGAAGCCCTTCCGAATCTGGCATGGGCGTCCCCCTTCCAGACCGGCGGAAAACAAAAACAAGTTTCTGGAAAATAAAAAGGCGGGGGTGACTTAGCACCTATCCCAAAATAAAAAAAAAACATTTGCAAGCATAAATAACAACATGGATGCCTCAAAACAGCGTCCTGCCCGAGGTCTCCAAAACACAATTCTGAATCTTTCAATTCAGTGTCCCGGCGAACCATGATTCGGATCAAAGAGCGTTTGAATGGTAAGGGCACATCCTCTACACGTCGGTTCACTGGGGAGCCTATGTATTGCATGAGGGCTCCTCCTTACCACGCTGGAGCAGGCACACGCCACAGGGGCATAACGCATCCCTGTGCTGTGTCTCCCACAGATCCGGATGATGAATGGATCAAAGAGTGTCCGGAATACTAAGGGTATATTCCTCCTTAGGTCTGGTGTCACTGGAGCTAGCAATCGTCATGGGGGTGTCATCATCCCCCGTGCTATGCTTTCCCACAGATCCATTACATCGGGTAGGTGAGGATCAGAAGAGTGTTCGACACATTAAGGGCATGTTCCTCCTTATGCTCGGTAACACTGGAGTAAACAATTGTCACGGGGGTATCATCCCTCCCTGTGCTTTGCTTCTCACGGATCCTATGCATCGAGTATGTCCCTGAGGACCCCTAGCTTAAAGAGATATTTGGTGCTGGGGGAATGTTCCGTCCCTAGGCCAATAAGCGTGACTCGGTGGGACGTAACCCGACCCCGAGCTGAAAGAGGTACTTGGCTCTGGGGGAATGTCTCATCCCCAGACCAATGAGCATGACTCGGTGGGACGTAACCCGCCCCCGAGCTGTATAATCAAGTGGCCTCGGCGTAATGAAATCCAGCCCCGAGTCGAATAGTCAAGTGGCCTCGGCGGAACGAAATCCAGCCCCGAGCCGAAACAAACATCGATCTCGGCGGTACAAGAGCAGACCCGAGCCAGAAAGAAACATCGGTCTCGGCGGTACAAGAGCAGACCCGAGCCGGAAAGAGACATCGGTCTCGGCGGTACAAGAGCAGACCCGAGCCAGAAAGAAACATCGGTCTCAGTGGTACAAGAGCAGACCCGAGCCGGAAAGGACATCGGTCTCGGCGGTACAAGAGCAGACCCGAGCCGGAAAGAAATATCGGTCTCGGCGGTACAAGAGCAGACCCGAGCCGTAAAATATATATCAACAAAACGGACTCGGCGGTACAAGAGCAGACCCGAGCCGTAAAACAAATATCAAAATCATTGTGTAAGTCATAACAAACAAGCATAATCAAATATCAACCTAAGTCAGAAGAGGTTTTACTCACCTTTTTGGGATCAGTTGCCTTTCTTGCAACTCTACAAGGGCCACTACAAGCTAGGCTCTTCTTAATACATCCTCTCTCCATCTCAGCATTCCACGCATCCGACCGGATGACTTCCGCTATCAACTTGGTCGACCTAAAAAAACCGAATGGTCTATGTACACACTGATATAGCCTTCTTTCACCAAGTCTTCCACCTGCTCCCGCAGGTCTCTACACCCATTCGTGGCATGTCCCCTTACGTTGTGGTCTTTTCTCTAATGGTGTTCCCTCTTCGGGATATTTTCTCCTCGTTTTCTAATAGAACGAATTTTCGGGCCACCTCTAGGGCGGTTGCGTAGTCCGGGGTGTCCTGGATCCTTAGGTGGGTCCATAGCCTCCCGAATTTCAAGACTCCCTTCAAGCTTTCCAGGGCCTCGGGGGATTCATATCCTCCGACTTCGAGTACCATATTATGGTATCTTTCAATAAATATCTTCAAAGGTTCATCGTCTCCTTGTTTCATAAGCCTTAGTTCTCCAATTGTCTTTCTGGGGACACAAGCCCCCTTGAAGTGTCGTATGAATGACTTTCTGAGTTGTGCGAAGCTGCTGATGCTTCTTGGGGCTAGGCTTCTATACCATAGAATGGCCGGTCCGGCTAGAGTTAAGGGGAACACTTTGCAAATGGCGTCCCCTGTTACCCCTTGTACCTCCATTAGTAGAACGGAACCTTCAATGTGGGTTTTGGGATCGGTATGGTCCTTGTATGATGTCATGGTCGGCATGATGAATCTTTTTGGGAATTTCTCTGATTTTATTTCTTCTGTGAGGGGGGACTCATCTTTGCCGTCCTGGACATCCCCTCTGTTTATATTGGGGTATACTCCCTATTTGACCAGCTCCTCCCGCAGCCAAGATTTCATGCTGCTGTCTTTGGTTCCATGCCGCCTCCTGTGGTTTCTTTTCTTTCTGCTATCTCGGGAATGGTGCTTCTCGGGGTCGGTATCCTCTCGTACTTTTTCATTATATTCTTTTCCTCTTCTCCGGGTGTTGTGAGGGCTATCGTAGGAGGAGTCAGGTGACGATTTGTCATCTTCTCCCTCCCATGTGTCCTCGGTCTGGGAATCTCTCTGCACTACCACGGATCTCACCTTGTAGGGTTCCCTCCTCTGGGGTCTGTCGTCCTCACTCGTATCGGCAATTCTTTTTTCCTCTGCTGTTTCGTTCCTTCGTCGGCTAGTTCCGGCCTCGAATTTTCTGTTGTGCACTCTTTCTACCTTCTCTAACCGGTCTACTATGGTTTTTAACAGAATTTGGTTTTCCTCCCTTTCCTTCTTCAGGTTCTCCTCGATCTTCTCCATCCAATCTGCAGCCGAGCTCCCTGATGACTGTTGGTTTCCGCCTTCCGCCATTTGTCTTACTACGCGAGTTGCTTTTTGTCAGAGTCCCCACAGACGGCGCCAACTGTTGACAGCTGATTTTGGTCTCAGGGCAATATGGGAATATCACTCCCGAGACAATCCTCCATCAATAGTGAATTTGTTTGGTTATGGGGGACCAAAAGCAAAAGACAGACAAACACACCAATCAACAAGGAGATTTAACGTGGTTCAGTGGATTTTTGATCCGACCTACGTCCACGGACAAGAACGGGATGGTACTCTTTATTACTAAATACGCTTCTCGGGTCTCTTCTTTGTTTTTACAAATCAGAGCTTGATGATTCTGATCACTAATTTTTTGATGCCTTCAACTTGTCTTTCTACACTCACTCTACCCTCCTATTTATAATGGTGAAGAAATTAGATTCCTATTTATACAAGAATTCCCAATTGGAGATGGTCTCCTTTTCCTATCAGGATTCCTAGTCAAAACTATTCCCTTTTCCCATAAGGATTCCTAATCAAAACTACATTTACTTCCTTTATCCTATTAGGATATTAACTTATTACTTTACCCCATTAAAGTAGGACAACTTATCCCTTTTCCGCAAGAATAGGATACTTTATCTTCCTGAGCACGCCTCGTCATGTGCTCGGTCTTCATGAGGTCGGTCATGATAGCCATTTGAACTGAGAATGTTGTTGTCGATCTGATAATGCCCGGTCATCCGATCTTAAGTGGTCGGGTTACCGCTTATAAGTGCTCGGACCCAAACTCGTGTGGTCGGGTCGGTATTAGTGGTCTCGATCGAGAAAGGAATTACCCTTTTTACCCCTGCTGTACTCCTTAAATAACATAGGTCCTGAAAACACCATCAACATAAACTATTCTTAAAGTAAATATTCCTAGTCGTTGGTTTTGGAACACGGTCTAATTTCTATAGCCTAGAATACTAGCACATGTCGTATATTGGAATTGGAGTTTAAATGGTATAACCCGATGTACAATGAGCTTTGGAAGCTCGTGTAGACATGTATGTATTCATTGGAGAGAATATTGAACGACTCACAAGTGATTCCTAATAGTTGGAAGTACACACCACCGTCAATAGGAATCTCCTCGAGCCGAGTAGTATATGTGATCATTTGACTATAAGATAATATTGATTTTGTGTGAGATCCTCCACACTTAGATGCCATGTATGCCAGAAACCTTTCATGGTCTTTCCTCTAGATGTTCATTGTATCTGGACCGATGCACTCGTTAATCAAGTACGTATTAAGATATGATTCGTCAGCCCATATATATACCATAAGAGGTTTAGGTATCCATGTGAGTAAGTCACGATTCTTAAGACTTTGGCCAAAACCGATCACCTAGGGTGGATCACATATATCATAAATGATTTCTAATTAGTTGTAAAGAATCGTTGACATGTCGACATGAGAAGTGCGCCTCAAAAACTTTGTAGTGTAATCTATATTTCCTAAGCACAACTCGGATAGCCTACGACGGAGAGATTGATAAATATATGTGTTGGCCTCCACTTATATAATTCATAAAGGTCGTTCGTGTTCTTCGTGAATTCAGAGGTGGTCGAATTGCGTACATATAATATAGGCTTATATGACGAACGTGTCTGGACTTAGAGAGTCCCACAAAATGAAGTGTATTCGTTAAAAACTTGGGTAGCCGATAATTTTTTATAGTAAATAATATTCGATATTATAATTATGAGTGTCAAAGTAATAAAATAACCCGGTAAGTCCGAGGTCAATCCATTTGGAATAGATTTAGTAAAATAAAATAGTAACTTGAGTGAAAAGAAAAAGATGAATTGTTTGAAGGGATGAACAATTTTAAATTAAAGTGCAATAATAAATTAGAATGTTGGGACTGAGGGATCCACTCTTAATATTTCAAATATAGAGAAATATTACTTTTTATAATATAAAAATTATCATTATCATCATGTTAATTTACTTCAGGAATTAATTATGTCAAAACATATAAAATCAGTCACAAAAGTGGTGATAACATCTGTCTATAACAAGTCTAGTTAGGTACTCAATTAATCCAAATAAAAAAAACCATCCATAAAGGCGGTAATAAATTTTGTCAATAATTAATCCAGATTTAAATTAAATATTAGTCTTCAGATTACAATTCATATATTATAATATAAGTAAGATTAATTTGTATTCTCATATTTAGAATTTTACTATTTATCCCAACAAGATGAAAATAGCTACTCATGATTTGAATAAAAACTTGCATAATTGTATTACTGAAAGAAAAATAATTACAAGAAAAATAAAACACACAATACACTTCTTCTAAATTCTTCAAGAGAGAATGAAAGAAGCATGAAGAAAATGAGAGGTGAGCACCTCTATTTATAGTAGAGTGCTCATCTCTCAAATATTAATTACAACTTTCCAAATCAAATACAAATAATAAACTTTTACTAGAATGACCTCAATCCGATATCAGAGTAAAAAGTTATGGCCAAAATATGAAAATTGCGCAATGTTAGAATTTCTGAAATTGTACACTATTAGAACGCCCTTTTAAGTTTTTGGCCTCCAAAATCCAAATGTCACGTCCATTTTTCTGGTCATGCATCCAAAATATTATTTCACCTTCATAAGAAATAAAAATCACAATAAAATATATAAAATATCAAATATAAATTTAATTATTATTTTACAAATGTGCTAAATTAAGGGGATTAATGAAACTATAAGTGTAAAATGATTACTTTGTCTTTATTAAATGTACACTTTTTAGTGTCCATCAGTGACTCGGGGGTGGACACTACTTGACCTTCTCGAGTAGAATGTATTGCCTCCCCGCAAACTTGCAAAGGAGTTTTCTTTCGAGACATACCTGCAATAAATATATAGAACAAAAAATTGCAAAGGAGTTTTCATGTTCGAGTTGGTGTCAGATGCTCATGGATGAGGTATTTACGGTCGGAAAGCTAAGATCGAGGCCTACAACTTTCGTGTTAAACATTTTTCCAAATTCAAACCAGAAACGGGTTGAAAATGCAAAACAAAAAATTTGGATGAATAGTACTCGAGGGACATTCTAGTAAATTCCCAAAATATCTCCAAACTTCCACACTTTTCTAAGTTTAAATGGCCAAGTATAAAAAGAGAACACTATTCATGTGTCCCAAAAAACTTAAAGGAGAAAGGAAAAACATAGAAGAGAAGAAGAAGGAGAAGAAGAAAAGAAAGAGAAGAAGAAGAAGAAGAAGAAGAGAAGAAAAATGACAAAAGATAAAGAAGAAAAAAGAGAGAGGAGGGAAGATGAAGCAAAGATGAGCATGGCATAATTGAGAGATTTGAGGGATGGTGGAATTCAACAAAGATGAGATTATCCACATGAACCACAATCTTCTTGGATGAGGGGATTCAGTGCCAGCCAAATTCCAAAATCTGTGAGTGGACATCTCTTTTCTTTCTAAGCTGATTTTTCTTTGTATTGTTTTAAATAGAGACTTACTTTTCGCTTTTAGGGCGTTAGCCAATTTCATTTATCAGTTATATTTTATTTAGCATATTTTGAGAAAAGAATTAGAAAATAAATATTTTCAATATGAGATTTATGTTTTCGAGGCATGGGGGAAAAACCCACCTCAGTATGTAACTTGTCACAGATATGGAATTGACGGAGAGGACATGTGCACATGTAGAGGACTGGGGGGACGGCGAAACGTAAAGCCCCCAGATCCTAGTTCAGGAATATGGATGACAGATGCCCCTAGATCCTAATTTCAAAGCTTGGAGGGTAGCATAGATCCATACCCCCATTTCTAGTTCAGTGGCTTGGGGGACGACGATACGTAACACCCCAAGACCACTAGTTTCAGAGAAAGGAGTGGCATGCTTTGGGGGACGACGATACGTAACGCCCCAAAGTCATGGATTTGCAGTCCTGGATAGTTTTCAGAAAAAGTTTTTTAGAAAGAAATATTTTCAGAAAATAACAGTTTTGTAAGAGATTTTCAGTAAATATAAGTTTTACAAAGAGATTTCAGACGAGATTTTCCGAAAAGAGAGTTCAGAATTCTTAGACAAGAAAAGAGATTTCTTATGAAGTTATTTCTTGAATTAGAACCAAATATTTTCATTATAGTATTTCAGTTATTATTTTAAATCGTCCATTCACTTAGATCGTTCAAATGATCTAACCCCCCACTCCCAGTTTTCTTGTTTTGCAGGTATTCCCAGAGGACGAGCTCGAGAGGACGGATACTGATGGCAGTCACTAGAGGGTCTGAGTCCACTAGTCAGGGATTGAGTTCAGTCAAGTTAAGTAAAGTCCAGTCTAGACAGTTGTATACTAAAGATGTGTATAGAGTTATTGAGATAGTTGATATTTGCACGTTTAGTCGTATGTGAACTATTTTTATACTATATCATGGTTTTGGACACTGGTCCCTTATGAGAGATTATATTTGAAAAGAGTATCATTATTGTTCGCAGTCAGAAAGTCAGAGGCTTAGGGGGATAGTATGGCCTATTCTCTGCCGGTAGCATTTCCGGATTGGGGATGTTACAAAGATGGTATTAGAGCATGGTCTAGGGAGTCAGTGACCGCGGTGTATACATAGTATGTTCAGGATACTTGTATGCCAGGCACTACCTCTCCAGTATCTGATCCTCTAGTACGTCCTCAAGTTCTATAGACATGTTAGTAAGCTTTCCCAGACTATTCGAATAGTATTTCTTACGAGAACAACTATACTCTAGATCCAAGTTAAGAATTCCTCTGTAGTTATCCTGGCCTATCACCAGAAGTTCAGAACAAGCTATGAAATTAAATAGTAAAGATCTAATAAAAGTTATCCAAGTGAGTGGGAAGAGAGATCTATAAGAAAAGTAAAAGAGGACGTACAGATGATTAAGTAACCAGATAGTAGTAAGAATCAAAGACACATAGTTATATAGTAAAAGATAACATCAGAACTTGTAGTAAAGAAGAGTATAGCAAGCCTGAAGAATAGTAAAATGCCCAGTAGACCTAAGTAAAGTTTCTTCCCTTCAAGTAAGATTCATTTCCTCCTCAAAAATTTTTTCCAAGCATATCCAATAGCTCTTGAGCACCTCGTATAGATAGCGAGTTCCCCGAATAACCAAGGACAGCCATAAGGCAGAAGAAGTAAGAAATCAAGATTAGTCGTGGAGGTTTCTAATAGATGTGAGATGCCATAAGGATGTATAGATTCTAGATTCCCCAAACCAATGACCGCAGGCAAATAAGATGAACGACGTTAGAAAAATGATTAGTTGCCCTAACTAAGGAATCCAATAAAAAAGGCCCCAACCTACCCAGATCCTCACCCATCCGTGATGCCAGTCAAGGAAGTTGTCCTAATGAAATCTAGCTCATACCTACCTTATATGATAAATAGACTCCACCAAGATACATAGTACCAGAACAAGGATACCGAAACTCATCAAGACATAAGATGTTTGCCCTAGTCCCTACCAGCATAGATATAGATGACCGTAAGAAGCCCGACGAGAGTTCATCTTAAGAAATGAAAGACCTTCGAAGGTAGACCACCAATAAAAGGATTAAAGAAGTATTCGAGGATATAAAGAAGAGAACCCGATATAGCCTAAAGATTAAGTCAAGTCAGCGCGAGGCTTGCAAGATTAGTAGGAGTCCACAAGATAGACCAAATGCAGTAGAACCTATAGATCAGCCCAAGTCAGTAGAAATCTGTGGAAATATACAAGAATAGACCCGAGAGGTTGGAGATATTTAGAAGTGACAAGAGTACCATTATGGACAATAGAACAGAGTGCCAAAGTCAAGGCTTATAGAAAGAACAAAGAGCGGAGATCTAGGAAGTAGTTTGGAGAACGAAACACCACTAGCCTCAGCAGTAAGGCGTAGAGCAAAGAAATATGATATACAAATGGTAAGAGGGATGTGAGAAGTAACGAGGAAATTCAGTACATTCAAGCACATAGATAACCTAACGAGAAGATAGTAGTGTAGAGGATTGGTAATAGCTGTGGGACCCCAAGACATGGAGTAATCGACTAGGTTCCTGCAGATCAAATGACGACCATTTCTTCTAGAAACCTTGATTCTAGTAAGCATATAGATACCTAACCAGATCATCATCGAGCTTAAGTGTAAAATAGAGATGCGTGTCTACAGATACTTATGGAATGCATATGCTCACCCCTCAATTTAGAGCCCAGTAAAGAGAAGGACTAATAAGGAAGACCAATTGAGAGATTAGACGAATCGTGAGATAGTTAGACAGCCAAATCGATGAGTTCAATGAAACATAGATAAAAAGCATGAGATAGAATAGTTTGAAGCCACAATAAGTTGAGCTAATTTTAGAAGCCATCGTTGATTAAGGAATCCTTAGAGAAGTAAAAAACTTAGAAGTATAAAGAGATCAGAGAGAACGACTCTCAGGAATACAGTGAAAATTTTATAAAGAGTCTCATGGTATTGAGAAGGAAAGACTAGATAAAGAGTAGCACCTGAACTAAAGATTTGCTAGGAGATATCCTAAGTAATCGAAGTTGATAGAGTTTTCAGGAGAGTAAAGATGTAAGGAGTTCAAGGAACTGAGATGAGAAAGAAACCTATGTAGTAGCGTAAGTTTCTTAAGGAAGAATAGAAAAGAGAGTATAGCGGCACTCAGAGAAAGAGAAAGTAACGACTTCAGAAGATTTAACAACAGACACTAAATAGGAAGGAATGCAGAGACATCACGAGAAAGTTTTTAGAAAGTATAACTCTAGAGGAATTTCACAGAGGAGGTAGTGTGTTCGATAGTTGAAAATGATCAGAAGTAAAGCTGGAGAAGGCAAACCAGATATTTCTTAACAGTAGTTGACGAACGGAAAATATATCAATATTTACCGCCCATTTTACTTAATATTTTGTTTAGTTTCTCGGGTTTGATAAACGTTTTGATGTGTTTTAGTTTATTTTGTAGATAAAATAATATTGGGACACAATGAAATCATTTAGGACGAAATGTGGGTCAAATAAGGGCAAAAATTGGACTTGACATATTAATTTTGGAGATTGGAAACTTGAAAGGGCGTTTTAACGAAGTGCAGTTTTGGAAATTCCAATTTTGCGCATCTGTCATACTTTGGGCATAAATTTTTACTCCGATATCGTATTGAGCTGATTCAAGTTCTAGATTAAATCAGACTCAAAGATATACAGCTTTGAAAGACAAAATAATTTCGAATTCTGAAGATTTTATGCCCGAAATTGATGAACCATCCAGAAGTGTGTTGTGTGTAATTATTAAAGTCATTTTCAATCATTTTCAAAGAAAAAAATAAATTAATAAATAAATAATAAAAATTATCAAATCACCACCAAACATGATAAGTAATTAGTGGAGCAATTAGTGGAGCAATTAATAATGGATTTGGTAGATGATTTGATGAAGGCAAAATTTTGCCTATAAATACCAAGCCATTTCATTTGTAAATTCATACTTTCTTCTAAGGAATTCCTTAAGAATACTAAGAAGATTGTATCTTGTTTGTTTATTTATAGCTTTCAGTAATTAATTTACGCTTTCGCACTTTCTTTTCTTTACTTTTCAGTTTTTACTTTCCGTAATTTACTTTTACGCACAATACTTTTCTTTCTTTAATTTTCAGTTTTTACTTTTCAGTAATGAAGAGGTAACTCCCCTTTGCTGGGGTAAAAGGTAAAACTTTTATTACTAATATTTAGATTAATATCCCTTAATTATAATATATAAACTAGTTAAAACCTGACTTAACGAGGATACCGCCATATTGGTCGGTTGGTAATTATTTAAATTGGTTTTAACCTGACTAAACTAGATACCGTCTGATTGGTCGGTTGGTAATTAATTATTAATTTGACTTAATCTGGATACCGCCTATATGGCTGGTTGGTAATTATCATGCAAAGTTAATATATTATATTATGGGAGATATCTAAAATAGAAGTAATAAAAGTGGATCCTTTTACCTCAGCATTATATTTTATTGTACTTTTACTTTATTTACTTTTCAGCAATTTACTTTCAGAATTTACTTTCAGCATTTACTTTTCAGCAATTTACTTTCGGCATTTACTTTTAAGTAATTTACTTTCAGCATTTACTTTTCAGCATTTAATTTTCAGTATTTAATTTCAGCATTTACTTTCCGTCATTTACTTTTCAGCAATTTACTTTTCAGCATTTTACTTTATGTCTTTTTTTTTTATTTAAGTTTTTACTATTCCTAGTTATGTGTCGTAACTAAGTTAGTTATCTGGGGTTGTGATGAATTCTAATATCACCGGTTTATAAGGGGTTATTTTATAGTTTGGGTAATTTAAAGGTTTACTTATTAAGTCTTAAGCTTAATGCTTCTTGTTGTCTGATCACCAATAAGATTGATGTGGTAAATCTAAAGTAAACTTGACAAAGGAATTTTAGGTTTCAGCCTTAGACTTAATAGCCCACGATCTTTCTTGAGGATAGATAACCCTTTAATAGATTTCCTTACATGATAGACATATACATGTCGGGTAGTGGTAGCCATAATTGGAACTTAAACTTAATGAATCCAGATAATTTGGTTGACATAGACATATGGTTCGATTGGGTTATACTGGGTATTTGCGTCTGACCATCGACAGAGGCTTTCGCATAATTTAGTGTTTCAGGTTAGTAAACCGATTTATTATACAAACATAAAATAAACATTTCATCTTTAAAATGATATTGGAAGAAATCACAACCCTAGATAGTTTTTAATATTGATTTTTCTTAAACCTACCTTCGTGCAATTTTATTTACTTATTTTTAAATTTAAAATCATCACCATTTCAAATCAATCAATCAATCTGTTAGATACTAGTAATCATTTGACCTCATAAAATTAATAGATTAGGTATTAAGTCCTCGTGGGATTGATACTTTTTATACTACTTGAACGATACGTGCGCTTGTGTTATACGCGTGTGATTACGCACCGGTCAAGTTTTTGGCACCGTTGCCGGGGACTTATTTATCTTTTACTATTAGTTTAGGGGTTAGATACCTTTACTTGTATCTAATTTCTTTTTACTTATTGTTTTTTTTTCTTGTGTTTCAGGTTCTCATAAACTTCATGAGACGAACCAGAAGCTTTGAACTCCGACTCGCTTGACCCAGAAATTGAAAGAACCATCAGACAGTTGAGAAGGGAAAGGCGAGAAAGCCAAGAAGCAATTGTTAACATGGAACCTGAACCTTTGGAGGTTGCACCACCAATTCCCATTCGAGACACAACCATTCTGGTGGTTGACAGACTCATTTCATGTATTGTACTTCCTCCCTTACCAGTAAATGCATGTGACATCAAAACATGCATTCAGATGATTCAACAGTCAGTTCAGTTTGGGGGGAATGCAACTGAAGATCCTAATGCCCACATCAGCAACTTCCTGGAAGTTTGCGGCACTTTCAATTACAACCGAGAAGCTGAAGAAGCAATGAGACTGCGTATTTTCCCATACTCCTTGAAAGACAGAGCTAAAGCTTGGCTACATTCACTACCAGCAGGTTCCATCATAACTTGGAACACTTTAGCCACCAAATTTCTTACAAAGTAATTTCCACCAGCCAGAACTGGAAAGCTGAGGAATGACATCACATCCTTTGTGCAACAAGACTCAGAAACTCTATACGAAGCTTGGGAAAGGTACAAAGATTTGCTCCAGAAATGTCCTCACCATGAGATTCCAAAATGGCTTCAAGTCCAAACCTTCTATAATGGACTTTATGGACTGATGAGAACCACAATCGATGCTGCTGCTGGAGGAGCTTTAATGGCAAAAGGAGAAGATCAAGCTTGGGACCTAATCGAAGAAATGGCCAACAACAATTCCTTGTGGCCAACCAAAAGGAGCATGATCCAAAGAATTGCAGGAATTTATGAAAGTGGAGTAAATACAGCAGTCAACGCCAAGCTGGATCAAATATGAAAATTCATGGAGACTCTCAGCACTCGATCCACAAGTTCACCATGTGGAGGAGCACCAGAATCAAACCAACTTGAAGAGACGGTGAATTATGTCAATAATTTCAACAGACAGGGGAACAATCCATATTCCAACACCTACAACCCAGGGTGGAGGAATCATCCCAATTTTTCATGGAGCAACAATTCTGGACAAAAGAACAATCCACCACCAGGATTCCAACAGCAGAACTATCCACCACCAGGATTTCAACAACAGAACAAAGGCCAGGAACATGAAAAAGAACCAGAAATGAAAGAATGGATTGCAGAGATGTTCAAAAATCAACAAGCAGCATATGATGCTATCTTTCAGAGCCAATCTGCTTCCATCAGAGCACTGGAGAATCAAATCGGACAACTGGCCAATGCTCAAAGTTACAGACCGCCAGGTAATCTTCCCAGCAACACAGAACCCAATCCAAGGAACCGAGGGAAGGAGCAATGTCATGCCATCATGTTAAAAAAGCGGTACTGAAATCAACAAAGATGTTGGAGCCAAAACAACTGCTGAGGAAGTTCCAAAAGAAAAAAAGCAACAGATGGAGGAAAAAGAAGCAAAGGAAAAAGAACAGATCACTCCACCTCCACATTTTCCTCATCGTCTTTAGAAAAAAAAAACTGGACAAGCAGTTTGCTCGTTTCCTGGAGGTGTTCAAAAAGCTGCACATCAACATTCCATTTGCAGAAGCCTTGGAACAAATGCCCAACTATGTAAAATTCATGAAAGACATTCTTTCACGAAAACAGGGATTGGGAGATTACGAGACAGTAACATTGACAGAAGAATGCAGTGCCATCATTCAGAGGAAATTTCTCTCGAAGTTGAAAGATCCTGGCAGTTTCACCATTCCATGCATCATAGGAGAACATAACTTTGGTAAGGCTTTATGTGATTTAGGTGTAAGTGTTAACTTGATGCCTTTTTATTTTCAGAAAACTGCAGATTGGAGAAACAATGCCCACTTCAGTCTCTCTACAACTTGCTAATAGAACACTCGTATTTCCAAGAGGCGTAGTTGAGGATGTGCTGGCCAAGGTTGATAAATTTATTTTCCCAGCAGATTTTATTATCCTTGATATGGAGGAAGACGCAGACGTGCCAATCATCCTCGGGAGACCATTTTTGGCTACAGGTCGAACCATTATTGATGTATAAAAATGAGAATTAACCATGAGGGTACAAGACCAAGAGGTAACATTCAATGTTTTCAAGGCCATGAATTTCCCAGATGATGAAAAGAAGGAGGAATGTTTCAGACTTGATATGATACACAGTACTATTCAGAACTCCAATGCAATGCAAAGTTCTACTGACAAACTTAAAACATGTCAATTGCCTGTGGAGCCTGAATATAAAGTGTCTTTTGCAATGAAAAAGCCAATTCTTGCACTACAAGCAACAGAAGAGAAAAAGTTCCACCAGCTCAACGAATTGGAGGAATTTCACAATCAGCCTTTTGAGGATGCCAAATTATACAAAGAAAAGACCAAGAAGAGACATGATGAGAAGTTAGTGCGCATACAACTGGAACCAGGGCAGAAGGTACTGTTAAACAAATCAAGGGTGAAATTCATCCCATGGAAGCCAAAATCACGGTGGTCAGGTCCATTTGTGATCACCAAAGTTTTACCAGATAGAGCCGTTGAGATACATGATCCTGAATCCAACAAAACTTTCAAGGTTAAAAACAAGCGTGTTAAGCACTACTGGGGAGAATCATTTGAGCGACAAAAAGAAAGTGTCACACTTTCAGATCCAGTCTAACGTTCGAGAAGTCACATCTAGCTGTCGACGTTAAACTTAGTGCTCGCAAGGAGGCAACCCATTGAATTTGTGTATATATTGTGATCTGGTGTGTTTTATTTTTGTGTGTTTAGTTTTTGCAGGTAAAGTCATTTCACGATGGAAGAAGCTCTCGCAAATCTTCGCAAGCAATTTCCTTCTCTCCCTCAAAAATCTCTGATGAAAGTCTACAAAGCTCGCTTAGAACGGATGAGATTACTAATGATCCATGGTGTTCCTAATGATATTCGTTGGGTAATTGAAGCACATGTCCGAATGGTAGGTGAGTCTTCTGAATCTCTTATTTCACATCTGCCTGGTTTTGAAAAAAGCACTTATGTAAAGAAACGTAGAGCTAAGCAAATGGGTGTTTGTTACAAATGTGCACGCTGGATTTGCAATACTCGTTGTCATTCTTTAGGAATGCTGTCTGATAATCGTGAAGATAAAATTAATTCATTAGAGATGGCTTGAGTAAGGAGTCTGTAGATAATATATCTTCGACTCTTAAGACACATCTCAGCGGATATGTTAATATAGCCATTCGTAAATTACATACACAATTTCAAAAAGAAAGACAACAGTTAAGTCTTGGGAATCTGACTCAAAAAGACCCTATTTGCCAATTTATAAGAAAATTGGATGGGAGGCTTGTCCCTGACGGATAGACGTCAATCAAGCCGCTACTTTTCTTGTACATATTATATATCTTTGTCTTTTCCTAATAATTGTGATTTGTTTTGTTGTTTTCTTTTATTTTCTCCGACAGGATCCAGACCTTTTTGACTATCACGATTTATTTTACTGTTAACTAATAATTGTCATTTGGTAGGTACTAGTACTATTATTTTACTCACCCTTTTCAGGTGTTATAAATTCAACTCATCATTGCACTTTTGAAGACATCCAGAGTAAAACATGGAAGCCACTTCAAGAAGACGAGTTGAAAACATCTGTGTGTTTTGCGGTACTAGTGTTGGTGTTAAGCCACAATACGTAGAAGCAGCACAAGAATTGGGTCGAGTCTTAGCTCCAAGGAATATGCACTTAGTATATGGCAGAGGCAATCTTGGACTTATGTGGATCGTTTCAAAAGCTGTACAGGAGGGAGGCAGTCACGTTTTGGGAATCATCCCAAAACCCTTGGCGGAGGAAAATCTTATTGGACCATCAAACAGAGAAGAGCTAATTGTGCCAGGTATGTTTGAACGACTGGTAGAAATTATTAACTGTGATGATGCTTTTATTGCTTTGCCAGGTGGCTTGGGTACATTGGAGGAAATTTTTACAGTATTATCTTGGGCAAACCTGAACATACACCAGAAACCACTTGGACTGTACAACGTTGAAGGATTTTATGATTTTCTTTGTGTGTTTCTTGATGATGCCTGGAGAAATGGGTTCATGACAAAACCTATGAAAGAACTCCTCTTTATTGCCAGAACTGCTCCGGATCTAATTTTCCAAATCTTAGCCTATGAACCACAAATTGACCCTATCCTTTCAAAGATAAATTGGTCCGAGGACGATCGTGGTAAGAGGCGTCGGATTAATCTGGATCTTAACCTTTAACTTTTCGTGTAAAATTTCAGTTAACCAGGTACTATCTTATAAACTCTTCTTCTACTGTTTAAGACATTGGGGACAATGTCTCATTTAGGTTTGGGGGAGGAAATTAGTTGATTAGTATCTTGTTTTTAGTTGTGTGTTGTTTTTATTTTTATGCCAAAATTTTTCGAAAAATACAAAAAAAAATTCAAAAATTTTCAAAAATTACAAAAATATTTTGCGTTTTTGTGTTTTTATTTTGACTAAAAAGGTGAAATTGGTAAGAGATAGCTGAGTTAGGAGTTTCCACTCCTGAGACATATCTCAAACCTAATTCGGAACAAGTTAATTTTTGTTTATTTCTTTTTAAATTATTTAATTTGTAAATTCTCCATAAAACTGACTAAAATGGATCTTCATATGCTCAGTTAGCAGATATTATCAACATGCATAGTAACATACTGACATGAGCTAAAATTGAAAAGTTTGTGATATTCAGTGCTCTAGTTTAATTGGAGGCAGCATCTCAAAAAGTGATGGAGTAAAAAAAAAAAAAAAATAATAAAAAAAAGTCTGAGATCCGAGTTATTAAGTCTGTAAGGGTGTTTTAACAACTAGTGCCCTAAAGCCAACTGGTTTGGGAGTCACTGGCCCAAAGCTCGCTACATGGATCAAAGATGCTGCAAAAATATATATATCTGGAGTCTGAGTAATTAAGTCCGTAGGGGTGTCTTAACACCTGGTGCCCTAAAGCCAACTGGTTTGGGAGCCACCGACCCAAAGCTCGCTACATAGATGGAAGATATTGTATATAAATAAAAAAAAATCAAAAATCAAAGAAAAAATCAGAAAAATGAGAAAAATTATTCCATTGCTACAAAAAGGTGTGAATTCTGATAAAATTTTAGGACAAAATATTACTCTCTTATCAACTGCACTTGTGACTGTTGTGGCCAAAAATGAGTTGATTAATATTTTGTCGGCTGTGCATATGGAGAATGGTAAATATAATCGGAGAATTTACTTATTCAATAATTTAGAAAGAAAGAAAACAACTAGTAACTTGGAGTAGAAGTTTCACCTGATTAGTCACTAACTTCTTTATTCTCTTTTCTCTTGTTTTTTTTTTTTTGCTTTTCTGTGCATTAGTTTCACTACCTTTTTAATTTTGTAAAACGTTTATGGGTATCGTTGCATTAAGCCCTCACGAGACTATAACTCGTCCACTAGGGACACCTAGGGGTTTAAAGGCTTGTTACATACGCTAAATGCAACCGTGATCCCTACGAAAGTGGCTTAGTTTAATTTTAATTGTTTCTTGAATTTTATTTTGTTGTTTTGCTCGAGGACTAGCAAAATTATTGGTTTGGGGGTGTGATCCCTTCTACTTAATATTTTGTTTAGTTTCTCAGGTTTCATGCCCGAAATTGATGAACCATCCAGAAGTGTGTTGTGTGTAATTATTAAAGTCAAATTCAATCATTTTCAAAGCAAAAATAAATTAATAAATAAATAATAAAAATTATCAAATCACCACCAAACATGATAAGCAATTAGTGGAGCAATTAATAATGGATTTGGGAAGCAATTAGTGGAGCAATTAATAATGGATTTGGTAGATGATTTGATGGAGGCAAAATTTTGCCTATAAATACCAAGTCATTTCATTTGTAAATTCATACTTTCTTCGAAGGAATTCCTTAAGAATACTAAGAAGATTGTATCTTGTTTGTTTATTTACAGTTTTCAGTAATTAATTTCCACTTTCGCACTTTCTTTTCTTTACTTTTCAGTTTTTACTTTCCGCAATTTACTTTTACGCACATTACTTTTCTTTCTTTAATTTTCAGTTTTTACTTTTCAGTAATGAGGAGGTAACTCCCCTTTGCTGGGGTAAAAGGTAAAACTTTTATTACTAATATTTAGATTAATATCCCTCAATTATAATATATAAACTAGTTAAAACCTGACTTAACGAGGATACCGCCATATTGGTCGGTTGGTAATTATTTAAATTGGTTTTAACCTGACTAAACTGAATACCGCCTGATTGGTCGGTTGGTAATTAATTATTAATTTGACTTAATCGCCTATATGGCTGGTTGGTAATTATCATGCAAAGCTAATATATTATATTAAGGGAGATATCTAAAATAGAAGTAATAAAAGTGGATCCTTTTACCTCAGCATTATATTTTATTGTACTTTTACTTTATTTACTTTCAGAATTTACTTTTCAGCATTTACTTTTCAGCAATTTACTTTCGGCATTTACTTTTCAGCATTTAATTTTCAGCATTTAATTTCAGCATTTACTTTCCGTCATTTACTTTTCAGCAATTTACTTTTCAGCATTTTACTTTATGTCTTTTATTTTATTTAAGTTTTTACTAGCCCTAGTTATGTGTCGTAACTAAGTTAGTTATCTGGGGTTGTGATGAATTCTAATATCACCGGTTTATAAGGGGTTATTTTATAGTTTGGGTAATTTAAAGGTTTACTTATTAAGTCTTAAGCTTAATGCTTCTTGTTGTCTGATCACCAATAAGATTTATATGGTAAATCTAAAATAAACTTGACAAAGGAATTTTAGGTTTCAGCCTTAGACTTAATAGCCCACGATCTTCCTTGAGGATAGATAACCCTTTAATAGATTTCCTTACAGGATAGACATATACCTGTCGGGCAGGGGTAGCCATAATTGGAACTTAAACTTAATGAATCCAGGTAATTTGGTTGACATAGACATATGGTTCGATTGGGTTATACTGGGTATTTACGTCTGACCATCGACAGAGCCTTTCACATAATTTAGTGTTTCAGGTTAGTAAACCGATTTATTATACAAACATAAAATAACCACTTCATCTTTAAAATGATATTGGAAGAAATCACAACCCTAGATATTTTTTAATATTGAATTTTCTTAAACCTACCTTCGTGCAATTTTATTTACTTGTTTTTAAATTTAAAATCTTCACCATTTCAAATCAATCAATCAATCTGTTAGATACTAGTAATCATTTGACCTCATAAAATTAATAGATTAGGTATTAAGTCCTCGTGGGATCGATATTTTTTATACTACTTGAACGATACGTGCGCTTGCGTTATACGCGTGTGATTACGCACCTATCAGTAGTGCCCTAGTATAGGGAAAGGCATAAAATATATCTGTATATATATACACGAGGGTCATAAGCTCATAGGTAAATAAAAATGTGCAACCAGATCACCATAATCAGAATTACCTCAGGATAAGTTTCCACCCTCCCAACCCTCGTTAGACAACAATAGCAGGGATGGACCTTGAAGGTTGCCTCAAGATACTCCAAGAAGTAAGTGAAAGAAGACCGAAACATAAGACCTTCAGATATAGTTTAAGAACATAATAAAAATAAGTAACAGCTTTGAGTAAAAGAGTCAGGAGAGAAATTATTCAGATGGAGCGGTAGAGAGATAAAGTAGTTATCAAGTAATGACGGAGGTACAAAGGAACCAGTATTAGAACGTAATAGTGGATATGTAAAGGAAGAAGATATCCCTCAGATAAGAAGATAGAGACATGGACCAAGGAAGTTCTCGGTATAGAATAGGATAAAGTAGGAGACAAAAGAATACTAAGGAAAAAGTTTGGAAAAAAAGCTGTCAAGGTGCAATAACGGTAGGAGAGAATACCTAGTAATCAAAGACCAAAGTGCATAACTGCAAGGTTCCTCGGCATGAAAATGAAAGTAAAAGTATGAATGAAGTATGAACTATAATTAGAACTGAATCACCAACATCCCCGTTTATAGCAGGAAGTACAGCTTAAGCAAAATCATGTATACAGTTAATCGCCCAGAGGCATTACCAGAACCAACCTCCTTAGTACAAACCCATGGGATGAACAACAATATTGGATAACAGGTACATAAAGAACCTGGCGCTGCACTACAAGGTCATAAGTTATACAGATAAGCAAAGACAAGAAAATTTGTAGGGTGGAACTGGTAAACAGCCTGATGTATATATATATGCCTTTCCAGAGTCAAAGCCAAGATAAAAGAAACTCAGTTACAGAAGGCAAAAATACCTGTAGAGATAAAAGATCATTAAACAAAGGTGGAAAAGCTGAGTGTTAGTGTCCTAGATATGCCACGGGATCTCTAAGTGTGATCATTATGTGAATAAAACAAGAGAGTTGTGGAATACTCAAATTGATTGGTTGAGGAGATTTCGAAAATTTCCAAGGATGTAAAGAAGCTCCAAGCTTTCCTTGAGTGTTTCCAACACTTGGGTGAGTCTCCCTATCACCTTATTTGACTCCTGAATGTCCTGGCATAGATGAATTTTGCAACAAAACTCAAGAAGAAGAATACAAGAAGCTCGGCATTTTGAGGGAGAAGAGAGAGCTTGCTATGAATAGTGAAAGTATGTTAAATTCCAAAGTCAACAAGTCTTTTATATTAAGGATGAGTGTTGGTTTTGGCTTGAGTGTTTTAAAAGCAAAGCTAAGCTTATCTTTCAACAAATCAAATCCAAAACCAAGTCTAACCACTTCCATCATTAGTCAAACAAATGATGTAAGTGAAGTGGGTCCCACCACATTTAAATTCCGAATTTAAGTCGGCTAACTCAACACGCAACTTCACTCGGGCCCGGATTCGTTTAATCCGATTAAATGAATTTTTCGTTGCGACATAATTAAATCTAATTTTAATTAAATTATAATGCCTAGCAAAATTATTACGAAAGTCGCTTGCGAATTAATTCTAAATTAATTCATTTGCTCGAATTAAAATCAAATTTTAATTCGCTCTGAAATCCGATTTCATTTAATATATCCGATATATTATTTTAGCCCAATTAAATAAATTAAATAGTAAAATCCAATTTAACTATTAAATTTACTTTGCCGATTAATTCCAAATTAATCGCTTTCTCTCTTCTAGTCGAATTAATCCCAGATTAACTATTGCCGTAATTAATCCTAGATTAATTTTCTCTCTCTCATAATTAATCCTAGATTAATTATGTTCGTGTCAAATGTCATCGGTGAATCTTTGGGAGGCGACCCAAGAGATCCCTGGATATGTTGGCAGTAAATGCGCTCATCGGACTATCTGAATATGTGCGTATCCGGTACCACGTTCTTACCAATTTACATGACATGGTTGGCTTCTAGCAAAACACCGTGCCTACCCAATTCTCTAGAAATATTCTTTTAAGGAATATATAATCTATATCAGGCGTAGTATACATAGTATTGCGTATTACGATCCAGTATCAGATGTCACGTGATAGGCCTGGGGCTGGAGTTGTGTCTGCTTCATACGAAGCATATATCGGATCACTAGCAACTAGTCTCTTTATGATCGGAAAGTCAGACCAAGTCATACTTCCTCGATGGCTATAACACTTGAGAGTATCATTTATGTATCCATGCGTGATCATCATCTCCATATGATTGAAGTGATACTTCCATCTTGACATCACACCCAATACACTACGATTCTCAGTATACACAGAAGAGGCGTACACAGAACCTGTTAAAGTCTCGGACGACCAAAACCAAAGTATACTGATTGTCGTAAGTATTAGCGATGCAAGTCTCAGGTTAAGACCAAATACACCTACCCTGATTCGGATTCCCATAAACACATAGTCATACTACCAATGGGATTCCAAGGGGTCTATCCAGAGCGAAGCTGTTTCCGTACCATCGGTAAACATAACCTCCTATTACACTTGCATGAGTATCCAATACCCAAATATATGAGAACTATGCCGTTAAGTTTCCATAACACGCACAAGTGTAATACTAGCCTATTCCGCATTATTGTTGTCCAGTCTCGATAATTCTATGACTAGGGATATTTAATGATTAAACCTTTATGGATTAATATTGTCTCATATCTTATTAATCACGTACTAATCATATGGATTTTTATCATTTATATATCCAGGTAATCCAATTACAAATGATAAAAGAGCAATTTCCTTTGTCACATAGTTAATTTGTACAACAACACCATATTCTGTACAAATAGTGATGCTATGGGTCATAATTATCCAACAATCTCCCACTTGGCCTATAGCCATTCACTCAAGTTTCCAACACCTGAACTATGTACGGGTCGCTCAAACTTCTGCTGAGAAATAGCTTTCGTCAGTGGATTTACAAGGTTATCATCTGATGTGATTTATTCGATCATCACATCGCCACAATGTATGATCTCACGAATCAGATGAATTAGTCGAAGTACATACTTGGATCATTGATGAGACCGCGGTTCCTTAGCCTATGATGTAGCCTAGCTCAGCTGCTAACATAACTACTCTTAATCCAATTAGGAATTTATAGATCCAAAATGCTTCTTTTGCTGCCTCAACTGCAGCAATATTCCGCTTTTATTGTTTAATCGGTAACAGTATCTTGCTTGGAAGATTTCCAGCTCACTGTTCTGTTATTCAAATTAAATATGTACCCTTATTGTGACTTACAGTCGTCTTTATCGGTTTGGAAACTTACAGCGGTGAACCTAGTCACGTCAAGTTCTCTTTTCCCCATATTCTCAGAAAGTATCCTTAGTTCGTCTAAGATACTCAAGGATATTCTTTACATAAATCCAGTGACCATCACGTGGATTGGCCTGATTGCGTCTACATATGCTCAATGCATATGAGACATCAGGTCGCGTACATTTCATAACATACGAGCTCTGGGAGAGTGTCAGCAGATTTATAGATCTATCCCAATAGATCTTTATTCCTAGAATAAAGCCAGCTTCTCCCAGGTTTTTCATGGAGAATTTTATGAAAGCCACGCTTTCACCGATTATAGCATGGGAATGTCATTGTCGAGAAGCAATATATCATCAACATAAGGACAATGAATGTCAGTGCGCTCCCACTAACTCTCTTATATACACAAGAATCATCTTCGTTTTGAATTAAATCATATACCATTATGATTACATCAAAACGATTATTCCAAGAATTCAATGCTTGCTTTAATCCATAAATGGATCGATTTAACTTGCAAACCTTGTTTTCATATTTTGCCACGACAAAACCGTCAGGATGTTGCATACAAACATCCTCCAAAAGGTTTCCATTAAGGAAAGCGGTTTTGGCGTTCAGCTGTTATATTTCATAAATGAAATATGCAGCATTAGCAAGCATTATCCGAATGGATTTAATCATGGCAACAAGTGAAAACTTTTCATCGTAGTCGACACTATGTCATTGACGATACCCTTTCTATACAAGCCTAGCTGCGTACATTTGTATGTTTCCATCCATGTTTGTCTTCCTTGAAGACCATTTGCAACCAATAGGTTTAACGCCATCTGATGCATCAACCGGTATCCAAACATGGTTTGTATACATAGAATCTATTTCGGACTTCATGGCACTTTGCCATAAAAGGAGTCAATACCTTGTATCGTTTCCTCATACGTAGTCCGTTCGTCTTCCTCAATAATATTGACATCTACATGAGGTGAGATCAGAAACCCATACCTCCCAGGGTGTTTTCTGACTCTCTCCGACATACGCGGTTCTTGTGTATTCGAAGATTGTGGTACAGATTCATCCCTGATTAACTGTTCGTGTTCCGTTAAGGGATCAGTGTCAGAAACAGTATTACTCCGATTTTCATCGAGTTCTACTTTCCTCCCAGTTACCACTGCATATAGGAATTCCTTTTAGGAAAACCGCATGGGGAGCAACAAATACATTGTTCTCTTGTGAGTTGTATAAGTACTATACTTTGGTTTCCCTAGGATAACCTACAAATAGGCACTTATCCGATTTGGGTTCTAGTTTGGTATCATCCAAACATATGCCCAGCATTCCCAAATCTTCAGGAATGAGAAACCTGGTTTCTTTCATGTTCATATCTAATATGAAGCCTGTCTAACGGATTTTCACGAAACCTTATTCAAAATAAGTATTGCACTGTTTAATTCGTATACTTAGAAGGAAATTGGTAGCTTAGAGCGACTCATCATTAACCTTCCCATGTCCAACAAAGTTCAGTTTCTCCGTTCGGACACACCTCTCAATTGAGGTGTTTCGGGATGAGTTCACAGTGGAAGAATACCATACTCTTTCGAGTAATCCAGAAACTCATTTATTTAAGCATTATCCACCATGGTCCGACCGTAATGTTTTAATACTTTTATCAGTCTGTTTTCTTACTTCGTGTCGAAACTCTTTCAATTTCTTAAAAGTTTCCGACTTGTGTTTCATAAGATACACATAACCATAACGCGATGCCACATCCATAAAGGTTACGAAGTATTCATATCCACATCTAGCCTAGCTAGACATGGGCCCACTTACGTCACTATGAACGAGGGCTAATAGATCGATGGCACGTCCACCTTTACCATGTAAAAGGTGTTTTAGGCACTTTGCCTAATAAACAGGATTCATAGACATCATTTGAATTAGGATCAAATCATTTCTAGTATCCACTCTTCGAAAGTGTGGATATACAAGTCTTGTTAATGTGTCCCAGACAACAATGCCACAAATAAGTCTAATTGATTTACTCAGTTTGAGCCTTTTTGTTTGTCATGTTATATGTTTGAGATTCATTTGTATTCAAAATATAAAGACGGTTATTCACATCTAATGTGTATATCTCAATATCATCTTTATAAACAAAACACCTGGTGTTTCGGAACATAAAAGGTATACCCCAAACGGGTTAAACTAGATACATAGATAATATTCTTAGTCAAACTAGGTACATTATAACACTCTCCTAATTTAAGTAAATGCCTCAAGGGTAGTTCCAAAACTTAGGTTCCTATGGCCAAAATAGCGACTCTCGTCCCGTTTCCGACTCGCAGGTCGATCTCATTTGAAACCAGTCTTCTGCTTATCAGCAGATGCTTCACATCAGTACATATATTTATGTACCACATCTAGTATCAAAAATCTAATTTTAAAACTAGTACTGAACATGTTTATAACAAACATACTTGAAGCCGGAGCCTTACCCCACATTCACTTCCTTCATGTCTGCCTTGTCCATACGGCAATCACGCTTCTAGTGACCCCGTTAGCCACAGTTTAGGCAAACATCTTAGGATATGTCCTTTGTCTTCCCAGAAAACTGTGACGATTTAGCCTTGCCCTTTTCTTCACACCTCCAGAAGCCTTCGGCGAAGCCTAGGCCTTCTGGGATGTCGAAGTAAGATGCGCCTTGCGCTTCTTGCATTTCAGAAGCTCTGGCTGTGCATAACGGATTGAGCACTAAAGTTTTCATCACAATGAGTCTTCCAAAGCTCATGCTCTACTATTTGCTCAACTCCGGGCTCAGGCCCAAAAGGTTTCTCTATCAAATAGAGTAACTTCTCAGCTCCCAGGACTATCCTGAGATTCTTTTCCCAATCTGAAAATTAAAGCCATTAAAGATATTTTCACCTAGGATTATGCCATTTGACTCTAATCTTTCAAGTCATCTTGATTGCTATAGTCCAACTATCCAATCAACGATTTCGAGTACAATCTAATGTAATGATTACTATAGTCCAACTATATAACCAACTACAAATGAAGTAGTTTGAATACAGTCCAACTGTTCAATTAAAACAACAATTGAATATTAGTCCAACTAATATATTTATAAATTTTTAATGACGAAAAATAAAATGAGCGCGTATTGGCAAGTATCTAAACGAAATTGCAAATTTAATACTTGCCTCCCACTATTTTTCGGCGAGCCTCTAACCCTCTGTGGAGTACTAGGGAAACCTAGTTTCCTAGTGGGCTAGGATCCCGTTAAATAACACACAACATTGACTTTGGCCAACAAGCTGTATGAAACTTAACTAGGTAGATCTCTAAGATCAATTGGATCCCATCCAATTCTTAGATCCAGTAGGTGGACCTCCAAGTCCGAAACACATATACAATATATGTAAATATATCCAATATATTTCCTAACCTGTTTCCTCTGAATCAACTAAGCCTTGGCTTTGGCTCAACAAACTTAATGATTCCAGTTAAGCGTGACCCATTGACAGTGGGAAAGCTTCGTAATCGAAGTCGATGAACAAGAAGTGACCTTGACTTTGGCCAACAAGTCACAACCGCCCAAGACATACGATATGGAACAAAGCTTTCGCGGTTCAAACACATCCGCGATGGACAAAGGTCTTTACTTTGGCCAACAAACCAATGCCAATCTTGGATCTTGAGAGAGAACCACTCAATGGAAGGAAAAACGCTTAATATTGAATGAGGGTTTGTCGCGTAAATTGGCAACCAATTTATTATCTTTGATTATGTCTCATCATACACCCTTAAACATGCATTCTAAAAGCATAATAAGGCGCGATAAAATTTAATAATGATATGCGGATGAATATATAACAAATTGTTCCTAGAACAAATCTCTCCATTTCCTCTCTCCCGCTAGCACTATTCATACTTCTACCCAATTAGATAATACTTCTAAAGAAACCTCATTTACATTGAGGAGAATTGGTGAGAAGAGAAATACAATGAGAAAAGAGGTAATAGGCTGGACTCGCAGGTCCAATTTAATAAATTCTAAATTTATTACAACAATTTCCAAAATTACCTTCACTATTCTAATATCCATTCGATATACATTATTCATACAATACATACAAGTATTCACACAAAGCATGATGTCAATCAATCCAATCCAATTAATTAATCTTTAATTAATGACCATCCAATGTTCAAACAACGATTTGATTTGCGCGAGTCCAACTCGTTTAAGAATAAATACTCAAAGTAAGTATTCTTAAATTATATCGAACTATAATTTTAAATCCTATTTAATTTGTATTCAATACTAATTCATATTTAATTCCAAATTAAATAATTACACTTTTAATAGTGTCTTTTAGACTTGGATTCCAAATCCAATTATAACGGGTCTCAAAGGCCCAATTAGTATCCAATATTATTCAATTAAAGTCCAATGGGCTTTCAATTAATTCTTTAGGCATGAGCTTTGACCATTATGGATCAAACCCAAGATGCCAAGGCCCAATTAGGAATCACCCTATGCCAAAAATCAATTTAGGCCCATTAGGCGCAATTAAATCATTAAAGGCCCAATGTCATACGTTGGACCTTATGGAAATGGTTTTAGGCCCAATTGGATCCAACCCAATTGACGAAAACCAAACTTGGCCCAACCAAGCCCATTAAGTCCAATTACAACAAATTAAATTAATACATCATTCCAAATTACATATTAATTCAATTAAAGTGCAATCACCATAATTAATTAATTAACTTAATGTTTCCAAAACATCAATTTAATCTAATTAATCATGCATAATTCCAAAGTTTATGTCCAACACAAAATTGGTGCAAAATCAACTCCACAACATGCTATAGGCTCACGATAATTACATGAAATAACACCCAATTTTGATTTCAATCCAATTAAATCAATGATCAATATTCATTTCATGCTTTTAACACATCTAATTGTCAAAAATGAAAATTTACAATGAGCATTTTCTAGGCCTTATATTCGGCCATGTGAGGGGATTTGGGGAAAATTAATCTAATCAATTTTTCTCAAAATCAAAGATACACAAATCCAATTCATCATCATCCAAACACAACCAAATAACCAATTTAGAAATTTATAAGCTCTAAGCACAAAATCCCCAAATAAAGTCCATAAACCCTAAATTCAAATCAAGCTTAGATCTCGCTCTGATACCATTGTTAGTGTCCTAGACATGCCATGGGATCTCTAAGCGTGATTATTGTGTGAGTAAAATAAGAGAGTTGCGGAATACTCATATTGATTGGTTGAGGAGATTTCGAAAATTTCCAAGGATGTAAAGAAGCTCCAAGCTTTCCTTGAGTGTTTCCAACACTTGGGTGAGTCTCCCTATCACCTTATTTGACTCCTTAATGTGCTAGCATAGATGAATTTTGCAACAAAACTCAAGAAGAATAAGAGAGGAAGCTCGACATTTTGAGGGAGAAGAGAGAGCTTGCTGTGAATAGTGAAAGTATGTTAAATTCCAAAGTCAACAAGTCTTTTATATTAAGGTTGAGTGTTGGTTTTGGCTTGAGTGTTTTAAAAGCAAAGCCAAGCTTATCTTTAACAAATCAAATCCAAAACCAAGCCTAACCACTTCCATCATTAGTCAAACAAATGATGTAAGTGAAGTGGGTTCCACCACTTTTAAATTTCGAATTTAAGTCGGCTAACTCAACACGCAACTTCGCTCGGGCCCGGGTTCGTTTAATCTGATTAAACGAATTTTTTGTTGCGACATAATTAAATCTAATTTTAATTAAATTATAATGCCTAGCAAAATTATTACGAAAGTCACTTGCGAATTAATTCTAAATTAATTCATTTGCTAGAATTAAAATCCAATTTTAATTCGCTCTGAAATCCGATTTCATTTAATATATCCAATATATTATTTTAGCCCAATTAAATAAATTAAATAGTAAAATCCAATTTAACTATTAAATTTACTTTGCCGATTAATTCCAAATTAATCGCTTTCTCTCTTCTAGTCGAATTAATCCCATATTAACTATTGCCATAATTAATCCTAGATTATTTTTCTCTCTCTCATAATTAATCCTAGATTAATTATGTTCGAGTCAAATGTCATCGGTGAATCTTTGGGAGGCAACCCAAGAGATCCATGGATATGTTGGCAGTAATGTGGTCATCAGACTATCCGAACATGTGCGTACCCAATACCACGTTCTTACCAATTTACATGACATGGTTGGCTTCTAATAAAGCATCGTGCATACCCAATTCTCCAGAAATATTTTTTAAGGAATATATAATCTATATCAGGAGTAGTATACATAGTATTGCGTATTACAATCCAGTATCAGATGTCACATGCTAGGTTTTGGGCTGGAGTTGTGTCTGCCCCGTACGAAGCATATATCGGATCACTAGCAACTAGTCTATTTATGATCGGAAAGTCATGACCTAGTCATACTTCCCATGGCTATAGCACTTGAGAGTACCAGTTCCGTATCCTACGTGACCATCATCTCCACTATGACTGGAGTGATACTTCCATCTTGACATCACACCCAATACACTACGATTCTCAATATACCCAGAAGAGGCATACACAGAACCGATTAAAGCCTTGGACGACCAAAACCAAAGTATATTGATTGTCGCAAGTATTAGCTGTGCAAGTCTCAGGTTAAGACCAAATACACCTACCCTGATTCAGATTCCCATAGACACATAGTCTTACTACCAATGGGATTCCGATGGGTCTATCTAGAGCGAAGCTGTTTCCATACCATCGGTAAACAGAACCTATTATTACACTTGCATGAGTATCAAATACCCAAATATATGAGAACTATGTCGTTAAGCTTCCATAACGCACACAAGTGTAATACTAGCCTATTCTGCATTATCGATGTCCAGTCTCGATAACACTACGACCAGGGATATTTAATGATTAAACTTTTATGGATTAATATTGTCTCATATCTTATTAATATGTTACTAATCATATGGACTCTTATCATTTATATATCCAGGTAATCCAATTACAAATGATAAAAGAGTAATTTCCTTTGTCACATAGTTAATTTGTACAACAACACCATGTTCTGTACAAATAGTGATATTATGGGTCATAATTATCCAACACCGAGTCCAATAGTTATGGAGAATAAGTTAAGAGGGTGTTGAGTTTTCAACAAGAAGACTCTTAGAATATGTCTTCTTGTAGAATAGATATAAGAATTCTAGACAGTCAAGAAATAGAAGGTGTGGGGAATGTGTTGGACAATTATGACCCATAGCATCACTATTTGTACAGAACATGGTGTTGTTGTACAAATTAACTATGTGACAAAGGAAATTTCTCTTTTATCATTTGTAATTAGATTACCGGGATATATAAATGATAAAAGTCCATATGATTATTTCCGGATTGATAAGATATGAGACAATATCAATCCATGAAGGTTTAATCATTAAAACATCCCTAGTCGGAGTATTATCGGGATTGGACATCGATAATGCGGAATATACTAGTATTGTACTTATGCGTGTTATGGGAGCATAACGACATAGTTCTCATATATTTGGGTATTGGATACTCATGCAAGTGTAATAGGAGGTTGTGTTTACCAATGGTACGGAAACAGCTTCGCTCTGGATAGACCCCTCGAAATTCCATTGATAGTATGACTATGTGTCTATGGAAGTCCGAATCAGGGTAGGTGTATTTGGTCTTAACCTGAGACTTGCACCGCTAATACTTGCGACAATCAATATACTTTGGTTTTGGTCGTCTAGGGCTTTAACCGGTTCTGTGTACGCCTCTTCTGGGTATATTGAGAATCGTAGTGTATTGAGTGTGATGTCAAGATGGAAGTATCACTCCACTCATAATGGAGATGATGGTCACGTAAGATACGGAACTAGTACTCTTTAGTACTCCAGTTATCGGGATAATATGACTAGGTCATGATTATCCGATTATAGAGACTAGTTACCAGAGATCTGACATGTGCTTTGTACGGGGCAGACACAATTCCAGCCCCTGGCCTAGCACGTGACATCCGATACTGGATCGCTATACGCAATACTACGTATACTACGCCTGATATAGATTACATATTCCTTTAAGAATATTTCTGGAGAATTGGGTAGGCACGGTGCTTTGCTAGAAGCCAACCATGTCTTGTAAATCGGTAAAAACGTAGTACTAGGTACGTACGTGTTCGGATAGTCCGACGACGGATTTACTGCCAACATATCCAGGGATCTCATGGGTCGCTTCCCGAAGATTCACCGATGACGTATGACTAGCACATAATTAATCTGGGATTAATTATTAGAGAGAGAAAATTAATCTGGGATTAATTACGGAGATATTATATCTAGGATAAAATATTATTTAAAGAGAGAACGATTAATTTGGAATTAATCGATAAAATAATATATTCGTTATATTATACGAAATTAGATTTCGACGCGGAATTAAAATTAGATTTTAATTCGGGCAAACGAGTTAATTTAGAATTAATTCGCTAGCGATGTGAATAGTAATTTTGCTAGGCATAATTATTTAATTAAATTTGATTTAATTACGTCGCAATGGAAAATTCGTTAATTCAGAATTAGTGAACCCGAGCCCGGGAGTGTTTGCGGGCCCACTCACATTTCGAATTCAAGTGCGGCCCACAAGTCACATCACGCGTCACATCACCTGTCACTTTAGTGATGGATGTCAAGTTACCTTTTAGTGATTGACAACCATCACTATTCATTGATGGTGGTTGTTGAATGCATTCAATGCAATTTTCCCTCATTTTTGCCTTTTGTTTTTTGGAAAAACAAATACCAAAATTGGAGTAGGATTTTTGTATTAGGTTTTAGAAACCAAACACAACACATTCTTCTCTCTCTCTTCTCCTTCCTCATTCGGCCAAGGGCCAAATTTGTCTCTCAAATTTCTCTCTATGCCGAGAGCATGTAGAAGCTTTAGGGAAATTTTGTGGCAAAATTTCCAAGTACTAGCACAGTAAAGAGTCATCCAAAGGTGATAGGGAAACAAACCCTTGAGCATGGAATCACCATTTACAAAGCTTGGAGCTTGGAGCACATATGGAGGGCTTAACCGAATTCCATGGAGCACAAAGAGGGCTTGGCCGAGAGCTTCAATGATGGAGCAAAAATGTTGTGTTCAACGCATCAAAATCCGATCATTGTAAGTATGATTCCGCCATACTTCTTTATTGTATTCACATAATTTTCATTGCTTGAATGATCTTGGGACTATAGTAGAAACCCAACAATGGTATCAAGAGCCTTATTTAAGTATGAAATTGATTTAGGGTAAAATTGGGTAAAATTGATTTGAGCATGTTTGGATGAAATTGATTGTTTGAGTATGCTTGAATGATGATAACTTAGAGTTATTTGTGATCAATTTGATGAAAATTGAATTGGATCAAAGTTTCCCCAAGAACTTGGCTTGGCCGAAAGTTAGTGTTGCCCTAAAGTCATGGTAATTTTGTTTTTTGAATCATTGGATGAGTTTGAATGACTTGGGAAATGTTGATTTATGATTTAATTGGATTAAAATCGAAATTGGACAAAAACCACAAATTGCCGTGACCAATATAGCATGAAATGTGATTGATTTTGCTTCAATTATGTTGGAGATGAATTGATAATTAGAAAGTATGATTAATTATGTAAATTAGTATTTTGGAAATGTTAATTTGAGTAATTAATTATGGATTATACACTTTAGTTAATTAAATTGTGAAATTTGGAATTTTGTAATTTAAATAGTTGGGCTAAATTTGGAATTGGGCTAATAAAGTTGTATTTGGGCTTAATGGGCTTGGTTGGGCCAATTATGGTTTAGGTTAATTGGTTGGATCCAATTGGGCCCAAAACCATTTCCATAAAGTCCAAATATGATTAAATGGAACTTTAAAATTTTAATTGGGCCTAATGGGCTTAAATTGATTTTGGCAAATAAGGGTGATTCCTTAATTGGGCTTTGGTATTTGGGTTTGACCCATATTGACCAAAGTCCATGCCTTATAAATTAATTGAAAGCCCATTGGACTTTAATTAAATTGACATTGGATGTTAATTGGGCTTTGAGACCCGTAATGATTAGATTTAGAATATAAGTCGCTAAAGGCACATTAATAAAGTGTAATTATTTAATTTGGAATTAAATATAGAATTAGTATTAAATACAAATTGAATTGGATTTAATATTGTAGTTTAATATAATTTGAGAATTCGTACTTTGAGTACTTATTCTTAAAACGAGTTGGACTTGCGCAAATCAAATCGTTGTTTGAACATTGGATGGTAATTAATTTCAGATTAATTAATTGGATTAGATTGATTGATAACATGCTTTGTGTGAATACATGGATGTGATGTATGAATAATGTATATCGGATGGATATTAGATGGGTGATGGCAATTTTGGAAATTGTTGTAATAAATTTAGAATTTATTAATTGGACCTGCGTGTCCAGCCTATTACCTCTTGATTCTTTGTATTTCTCTTCTCACCTATTCCCCTCAATGTAAATGAGGTTTCTTTAGAAGTGTTATGTAATTGGGTAGAAGTAAGATTTGTGCTAGCGGGAGAAAGGAAATGGAGATATTTGTTCTAGGAACAAGTTGTTTTAAATATCCATCCGCATATCATTATTAATTTATTTATCGCGTCTTATTATGCTTTTAGAATGCATGCTTAAGGGTGTATGATGAGACCTAATCAAAGATAATTAATTGGTTGCCAATTACGCGAAAAACCCTCAACACATATTAAATGTTTTTCCTTCCATTGAATGATTCATTCTCAAGATCCAAGATTGGCACTGGCTTATTGGCCAAAGTCAAGGCCTTTGTCCATCGCTGATGTGTTTGAATCATGAAGGCTTTGTTCCTTATCGCATGTCTTGTCCAAGTTGTGATTTGTTGGCCAAAGTCAAGATCACTTCTTGTGCATCGACATCGATTACGAAGCTTTCCAAAGTCAATGGGTCCCGCTTAACTGGAATCATTAAGTTTGTTGTGCCAAAGCCAAAGCTTAATTGATTCAGAGGAAAAAGGTTAGGGAATATATTGGATATATTGGCATATATAAGATATATGTTTCGGACTTGGATGTCCACCTACTGGATCTAGGAATTGGATGAGATCCAATTGATCTTAGAGATCTACCTAGTTAAATATCATACAGCTTGTTGGCCAAAGTCAAGGTTGTGTGTTATTTAACGGGATCCTAGCCCACTAGGAAACAAGGTTTCCCGAGTACTCAACAGAGGGTTAGAGGCTCGCCGAAAAATAGTGGGAGGCAAGTATTAAATTTGCAAATTCGTTTAGATACTTGCCAATACGCGCTCATTTCAATTTTTCGTCTATACATAAAAATATTAGTTGGACTAATATCATTGTTTTAACTAAAATAGTTGGACTGTATTCAAACTACTTCAATTTATAGTTGATTATATAATTGGATTATAATAATCAATATATTTGAATTTAACCAATCAAATTATAGTTGATTATATAGTTAGACTATAGTAATCATTATATTAAATGGTACCTGAAATCGTTGATTGGATAGTTGGACTATAGCAATCAAGATAACTGAAAGATTAGTGTTTAAAAAAATAAACCTGGGTAAAATGTCTTTAAACGAATTTAATTTTTAGATTGGGAATAATACCTCAGGATAGTCCTGGGAACTGAGGAGTTACTTTATTTGATAGAGAAACATCTCGGGCCTAAGCCCGAAGTTGAGCAAATAGTAGAACATGATCTTTGGAAGATTCATGTAATGATAACTTTAGTGTTCAATCTGTTATGCTTACCGCAATGACACTTTAATTCCGTCGTCAAAATTAAGGATTAGATCATTGTACCATGATCATGAAATTAAAGATCTTCATAGATTTATTCTTAAATCTTAAAAGTACTAATTGCATAAGAAGCTCTTTAGCTCGTGTATGTCAGAGGGTACATCTGTCGAGCACTAGGTGTCGCAGATGATTGCTGACATCGATCAGCTAGGTTAGCTGGGCATTACCTACGTGGTCGAGACTACCAAAGATTTGATCTTATAGTCTCTACCCGATAGTTGGGGCAGGTTCATAATGAACCAAGAGTAAACTCTTGGAGAGTTGATGGCTATGCTCTAGGAGGCAGAGCCAGAGCTTCTAAAAGGGGCAAAGGCAAAATCATCACAGTTTTCTGGGAAGACAAAGGACATATCCCAAGATGTCTACCTAAACAGTGGCAAATGGGGTCACTGGAAGTGTGACTGCCGTATGGACAAGGCAGACATGAAGGAAGTGAAAATGGGGCAAGGCTCCGGCTTTAAGTATGTTTGTCATAAACATGTTCGCTATTAGTTTCAAAATTGGATTTTGATACTAGATGTGGTACATAAATATATGTACTAATGTGCAGAATCTACTGATAAGCAGGAGAATGACTTCAGTTGAGATTAATCTGCGAGTCGAGAATGGGACGAGAGTCGCTGTTTTAACCGTAGAAACCTAAGTTTAGGAACTACCCTTCGGGTATGTACTTAAATTAGGAAACTGTTAAAATGTACCTAGTTTGACTAGAAACATAAATCGGATGTGGCATGAATATTTCGTAACCTTTACGGATGTGGCATCGTGTTATGGTTAGGTGTTTCTTTTGAAACACAAATCGGAAACTTTTGATAAATTCAAAGAGTTTCGGCACGAAGTAAACAGAAAGATCGGCTAAAGTATTAAACCGTCACGGTTAGACCGTGATGGAAAATACTTAAGCAATATGTTTCTCGAATACCTGAAAGAGTTTAGTATTCTTTCACAGTGGACTCCTCCCGGAACACCTCAATTGAGCGGTGTGTCCAAACGGAGAAACCGAATTTTGTTGGACATGATAAGGTTAATCATGAGTCGCTCTGAGCTACCATTTTCCTTCAAGGGATAAACATTAAACAGTGCAAAATTTATTTTGAATAAGGTTCCATGAAAATCTGTTTGACAGACTTCATATTAGATATGAACAGGAAAGAAACTGGGTTTTCTCATTCCTGAAGATTTGGGTATGCTAGGCATATGTTTGGATGATACCAAACTAGAACCCAAATCAGATAAGTGCCTAATTGTAGGTTATCCTAGGGAAACCAAAGTATAGTACTTATACAACTCACTAGAGAACAATGCAATTGTTGCTCGCCATGCGGGTTTCCTAAGAGGAATACCGATATGCAGTGGTAAGTGGGAGGAAAGTAAAACTCGATGAAAATTGGAGTAATACTGTTCAAGGCACCGATTCCTTAATGGAACACAAACAGTTCATCAAGGATGAAACTGTACCACAATCTTCGAATACACAAGAACCGCGTAGGTCGGAGAGAGTCAGAAAACAACCTGAGAGGTATGGGTTTCTGATATTACCTCATAAAGATGTCAATATTATTGAGGAAAACAAACCGACTATGTATGAGGAAGTGATACAAGGTATCGACTCCCTATTATGGCAAAGTGCCATGATGTCTGAAATGGATTCCATGTATACCAACCAAGTTTGGACACTGGTTGATGTACCGGAAGGCATTGTGCCTATTGGTACTATATGAGTCTTCAAGGAAGACATACATGGATGGCAACATACCAATGTACAAAGCTAGGCTTGTAGTGAAAATGTATCATTATCAACATTGTGTTGATTACGACGAAACCTTTTACTCGTTGCCATGGTTAAATCCATTTGGAAAATGCTTCCTAATGCTGCATGTTTCATTTATGAAATATGGCAGCTGAACGTCAAAATCACTTTCCTTAAACGGAAACCTTTTGGAGGATGTTTACAACATCCTGACGGTTTTGTCATACCAAAACGAGCAAACAAGGTTTGCAAGTTAATTCGATCCATTGATGGATTGAAGCAAGCATTGAGTTCTTGGAACTATAGTTTTGATGTAATCATGATGGTATATGATTTAATTCAAAACGAATATGATTCTTGTGTATATAAGAAGGTTAGTGGGAGCGCACTAACAGTGATTGTCCTAAATAATGATGATATATCATTTCTTAGAATTGACATTCCCATAATACGATCGGCGAAAGCTTGGCTTTCATGAAAAATTCTCCGTAGAATACTTGGGAGAGACACCTTTATTCTAGGAATAAAGATCTACTGGGATAGATCTAAAGGTTGTTGGCACTCTCCGAGAACTCGTACATTGAAATAAATATACGCGACCTGGTGTCTCACATGCTTTGAGCATATGAAGTCACAATCAGGCCAATCCAAGTGATAGTCACTGGATTGAAGTTAAGAACATCCTTGAGTATCTTAGACGAACTAAGGATGATGTCTTAAGCTATGGAGAAGGAGAACTTAAAGTGACTGGGTTCACTGTTGCAAGTTTCCAAACTGACAATAACGACTGTTAGTCATAATAGCGGTAATATATATAGTTTGAATAACGGAACAGTGAGCTAGAAATATTCCAAGCAAGATACTGTTTCCGAATAAACAACAAAAGCAGAATATTGCTGCAGCTGAGACAGCAATAAAAGCCATTTGGATCTTAATAATCCTAATTAGATTAGTGTAGTTCTGTTAGCAGCTGAGCTAGGCTACAGCACAGGCTAAAGAATTAATGGTCTCATCAACGATCCATGTATATACTTCAACTATTCATCTGATTCGTTCGGATCATACATCGTGGCGATGTGATGATCGAATAAATCGCATCAGATGATAACTTTGCAAATCCGCTGACGAAAGCTTTTTCTCAACAGAATTTTGAACGACCCGTACATAGTTCAGGTGTAGGACACTTGAGTGATTGGATATAGGCCAAGTGGGAGATTGTTGGACAATTATGACCCATAGCATCACTATTTGTACAGAACATGGTGTTGTTGTACAAATTAACTATGTGACAAAGGAAATTGCTCTTTTATCATTTGTAATTAGATTACCGGGATATATAAATGATAAAAGTCCATATGATTAGTTCTGGATTGATAAGATATGAGACAGTATCAATCCATGAAGGTTTAATCATTAAAACATCCCTAGTCGTAGTATTATCGAGATTGGACATCGATAATGCGAAATAGACTAGTATTTCACTTGTGCGTGTTATGGGAGCATAACGGCATAGTTCTCATATATTTGGGTATTGGATACTCATGCAAGTGTAATAGGAGGTTGTTTTTACCGATGGTACGGAAACAGCTTCGCTTTAGATAGACCCCTCGGAATTTCATTTGTAGTATGACTATGTGTCTATGGAAGTCCGAATCAGGGTAGGTGTATTTGGTCTTAACCTGAGACTTGCACCGCTAATACTTGCGACAATCAATATAATTTGGTTTTGGTCATCCAGGGCTTTAACCAGTTCTATGTACGCCTCTTCTGGGTATATTGAGAATCGTAGTGTATTGGGTGTGATGTCAAAATGGAAGTATCACTCCAGTCATAGTGGAGATGATGGTCACGTAGGATACATAACTAATACTCTTTAGTACTGTAGTCATCGGGATAATATGACTAGGTC
Source organism: Zanthoxylum bungeanum (assembly GCA_019454045.1). Lineage (NCBI taxonomy): Eukaryota > Viridiplantae > Streptophyta > Magnoliopsida > Sapindales > Rutaceae > Zanthoxylum > Zanthoxylum bungeanum. The sequence goes on along the minus strand of SKCR01023735.1, from coordinate 146,938 downwards.
ATGATTATCTGATTATAGAGACTAGTTACCAGAGATCCTACATGTGCTTCGTACGGGGCAGACACAATTCCAACCTCAGGCCTAGCACGTGACATCCGATACTGGATCGCTATACGCAATACTACGTATACTACGCCTGATATAGATTACATATTCCTTTAAGAATATTTCTGGAGAATTGGGTAGGCACGATGCTTTGCTAGAAGCCAACCATGTCTTATAAATCGGTAAAAACGTAGTACTAGGTACGTACGTGTTCTAATAGTCCGACGACCGGATTTACTGCCAACATATCTGGGGATCTCATGGGTCGCTTCCCGAATATTCACCGAAGATCTATGACTCGCACATAATTAATCTGCGATTAATTTTAAAGAGAGTAAATTAATTTGGGATTAATTACGGAGATATTTTATCTGGGATAAAATATTATTTAAAGAGAGAGAATGATTAATTTGGAATTAATCGATAAAATAATATATTCGATATATTATACGAAATAGGAATTCGACGCGGAATTAAAATTAGATTTTAATTCGGGCGAACGAGTTATTTTAGAATTAATTCGCTAGCGACGTGAATAGTAATTTTTCTAGGCATAATTATTTAATTAAATTTGATTTAATTACGTCGCAACGGAAAATTCGTTAATTCGGAATTAGTGAACCCGAGCCCGAGAGTGTTTGCGGGCCCACTCGCATTTCGAATTCAAGTGCGGCCCTCAAGTCACATCACGCGTCACATCACCTGTCACTTTAGTGATGGATGTCAAGTCACCTTTTAGTGATTGACAACTAGTCAATATTCATTGATGGTGGTTGTTGAATGCATTCAATGCAATTTTCCCTCCTTTTTGCCTTTTGTTTTTTGGAAAAACAAATACCAAAATTGGAGTAGGATTTTTGTATTAGGTTTTAGAAACCAAACATAACACATTCTTCTCTCTCTCTTCTCCTCCCTCATTCGGCCAAGGGTCAAATTTGTCTCTCAAATTTTTCTCTATGCCGAGAGCATGTAGAAGCTTTAGGGAAATTTTGTGGCAAAATTTCCAAGTGCTAGCACAGTAAAGAGTCATCCAAAGGTGATAGGGAAACAAACCCTTGAGCATGGAATCACCATTTACAAAGCTTGGAGCACACATGGAGGGCTTGACCGAATTCCATGGAGCACAAAGAGGGCTTGGCTGATAGCTTCAATGATGGAGCAAAAATTTTGTGTTCAACGCATCAAAATCCGATCATTGTAAGTATGATTCTGCCATACTTATTTATTGTATTCACATAATTTTCATTGCTTGAATGATCTTAGGACTATAGTTGAAACCCAACAGAATAAGCTGGAGTAAGTGGAGTATAACAAAAGATCGGGAAATTAGACTGTTTTTGATATACCATAAGAACTATAGTATGACCGTAGTGTAAGGTAACTAGTAGGGAATTTAATGGAAATAGGATGAGGAATTCCCTATCGATCTAAAGTTCAAAAGTACTAGACATGAAATAGAAGTTAAGACAAGAGAAAGACTAAGGCGTATTTATGAGAAAAATGATGAATGATCAGTTTAACAGAGATCTTAGTCACGAAGTTATAGTGAACCTGGTTAACGTGAGTTAGCTTACAGTAAATTAAGAGTCCTTGCAGATGGAAATAAAGATGGTTACGAGTATAAAGTCAGTTTAAGCTGATGGATTAGAAAGAGCCATAAATTCTATTACCTATGGTAATATCCCAAGTTTAAAGAGGATTCGAGGACAAATTATATTTAAGGGGGGAAGAATTTGTAACGACCGGTAGTCTCTACTACTGTTACATTATAATACTGTTACATTACGGGAAGAAAGTATCATAATATAAATTATGTTGGGACACAAATATGATCATGAGATGACTTTCGAGACAAGCGGTAAATACTTTGAAATTTCGATACGAAATTATATGATGTTCCATTCCGGATAGTCCGTGGTATTTGGGGCATAACTTTCTCATACGAACTCCGATTTTTATGAATTTTATACCATCGAAACTCTAAGACCGAGGCCTACAATTTGTGTCCAATATTTTTCCAAATTCGAACCAGAAATGGGTTGAAAATGTAGAATAAAAAATTCAGATGAATAGTACTCAAAGGACATTCTAGTAAATTCCCAAAATATCTCCAAACTTCCACACTTTTCTAAGTTTAAATGGCCAAGTATAAAAAAGGACCACTATTCATGTGTCCCAAAAAATTAAAGGAGAAAGGAAAAACATAGAAGAGAATAAGAAGAAGAATAGGAATAGAAGAAAAATGAGAAAAGATAAAAAAATAAGAAAGAGAGATGAAGAAAGATGAGCATGGCATCATTGAGAGATTTGAAGGATGGTGGAATTCAACAAAGATGAGATTATCCACAGGAACCACAATCTTCTTGAATGAGGGGATTCAGTGCCAGTTAAATTTCAAAATCCGTGAGTGGACATTTTTTTTTCTTTCTAAGTTGATTTTTCTTTGTATTGTTTTAAGTACAGACTTACTTTTCGCTTTTAGGGCGTTAACCAATTTCATTTATCAGTTATTTTTTGTTTAGCATATTTTGAGAAAAGATTTAGAAAATAAATGTTTTCAATATGAGATTTATGTTTTCGAGGCATGGGGTAAAAATCCACCCCAGTATGTAACTTGTCACATATATGGAATTGACGGAGAAGATATGTGCACATGTAGAGGACTGGGGGGACAGCGAAACGTAATGCCCCCTGATCCTAGTTCAGGACTAGGGATGGCAGATGCCCCTAGATCCTAGTTTCAGAGCTTGGAGGATAACATAGATCCGCACCCCCGGTTCTAGTTTAGTGGCTTGGGGAACGGCTATATGTAACGCCCCAAGACCATAGTTTCAGGGACATGAGTGGCATGTTTTGGGGGACGACGATACATAACGCCCCAAAGTCATGAATTTTCACTCTTGGCTCTAGTTAGGCGTATGGGGGACGGCGATATGTAACGCCCCCATACGTCAGGTTTTCAGAGACAGATACATATTTCAGAAATAGATTTCAGATACAGTTTTCAGAAAAAGGTTTTTAGAAAGAATCGTTTTCATAAAACAGCAGCTTTATAAGAGATTTCAGGAAAGATAAGTCTTACAAAGAGACTTCAGATGAGATTTTCAGAAAAAAGAGTTCATAATTCTCAGACAAGAAATGAGATTTCTTATCAAGTTATTTCTTGAATTAGAACCAAATGTTTTCATTATAGTATTTCAGTTATTATTTTAAATCGTCCACTTACTTTGATCGTTCAAACGATCTAACCCCCCACTCCCAATTTTCTTATTTTACAGGTATTCCCGGAGGACTAGCTCGAGAGGACGAATACTCATAGCAGTCACTAGAGGGTCTGAGTCCCCCAATCAGGGATTGAGTTCAATCAAGTTAAGTAAAGTCCTGATCGGTGATATAAACACACACGTTACGCAAGCGCACGTATCGCTCAAGTACTATAAAATGTATCGATCCCATGAGGACTTTATACCTAAGCTATTAATTTATGAAGCTAAATGTCTATGAGTATCTAATTGATTGATTGTTGGTTGGATGGTGATTTCTAACTAAAACAAGTAATTAAAACAGTGCGAAAGTAAATTCTAAGGAAAAATCAATATTAAAAAGCTATCTAGGATTGTGAATCCTTCCAATATATTTTAAAGATGAAGTGATTATCTGATGTTTGTGTAATATATCGGTTTATTAACCTGGAACATGAAGTTATGCATAAGCCTCTTCCAATGGTCAAATGCAAACATCCAAAGTAACTCAATTAACTATATTCCTATGTTAATTAAGGAACTCCGAATTCATTAAGTTTAAGTTCCAATTATGGCTACCCCCACCCGACAGGTATATTCCTATCCTGTAAGGAAATCTACCTTAAGTGAAATTTACCCTAAGGTGAGATCGTGAGCTATTGAGTCTATGGCTAAACCTAAAATTCCTTTCGTAGGGATCACGGTTGCATTTAGCGTATGCAACAAGCCTTTAAACCCCTAGATGTCCCTAGTGGACGAGTTGTAGTCTCGTGACGGTTTACAACAATGATACCCACAAATATTTTACAAAAGTAAAAAGGTAGTGAAACTAATGCACACAAAAACAAAAAGACAAGAGAAAAGAGAATAAAGAAGTTAATGACTAAACAATTGAAACTTCTACTCCAAGTTAGTAGTTGTTTTATTTCTTTCTAAATTACCGAATAAGTAATTTCTCTGATTATTTTTACCATTCTCCATATACACAGCCAACAAAATATTAATCAACTCATTTTTTCCCACAAGAGTCACAAGTGCAGTTGATAAGAGAGTAATATTTTTGTCCTAAAGTTCTATCAGATTTCACACCTTTTTGTAGCAATGGAATAATTTTTCTGATTTTTTTTTCTTCTTTTTCTAAATTTATTTTTTATTTATATACAATATCTTCCGTCTATGTAACGAGCTTTGGGCCGGTAGCTCCCAAACCAATTGGCTTTAGGGCACCAGGTGTTAAGACACCCCTACGGACTTAATTACTCAGACTTCAGATATATATATTTTTGCAACATCCTTGATCCATGTAGCGAGCTTTGGGCCAGTGACTCCCAAACCAGTTGGCTTTAGGGCACTAGGTGTTAAAACACCCCTACGGACTTAATGACTCAGATCTTAGACATTTTTTTTGCACATTTTTTTCTTTTTTTTTTTTTCATTTTTTTCTTTACTCCATTGCCATTTATAGATGCTTCCTCCAATTAAACTAGAGCACTGAATATTACAAAATTTTCAATTACAGCTTATGTCCGTATGTTACTATGCATATTGATAATACTTGCCAACAGAGCATATGAAGATTCATTTTAGTCAGTTTTATGGAGAATTTACAAATTAAATAATTTAAAAGGAAATAAACAAAAATTAACTCGTTTCGAAAATGGGTTGAAATACGTATCAGGAGTTGGAACTCCTTACACAGCTATCTCTCACCAATTTCACATTTTTAGTCAAAATAAAAACACAAAAACGCAAAATATTTTTGTAATTTTTGAAAAATTTTCAAATTTTTTGTATTTTACAAAAAAATTTGGACTAAAAATAAAAACAATACACAAACTAAAAACAAGATACTAATCAACTAATTTCCTCCCCCAAACCTAAATGAGACATTGTCCCCAATGTCTTAAACAGTAGAAGAAGAGTTTAGAAGATCATACCTGGTTAGCTGAAATTCGCCGAAAAAAATTACTGATTAAGATCTATGTCCAATTTACGCTTCTTACCACGATCGCTATCTGTCCAGTTCAACTTGGAAAGAATGGGGTCAATTTTTGGTTCAAAGGCTGGGATTTGGTCGATTAATTCCTCGGCCTTTGTTGCAGTCAGGAAAATATCTTGCACTGATTTTGTGACGAACTCATGTCTTTTGGCTTCCGCAAAAAATACAAAGAGAAAATCGAAAAAATAATCAATGTTGAGTAATCCAATAGGCTTCCGATGAATGTTCAAGTGCGCCCATGATGCCACTGTGAATATCTCTTCAAACGTTTCGAGCCCACCTGGTAAAGCAATAAACGCATCAGCAGTATTGACCATTTCAATGAGTTGTTCAGACATGCCCGAGACAATGCGTTCATCTCCATTTGTTTGTCCAATTAAGTGTTCGTCCGCCAAAGTTTTTGGAATGATTCCCAAAACGTGACCGCCACCATCCTGAACTGCTTTTGAAATGCTTCTCATTAATCCAAGATTGCCACCGCCGTATACTAGGTGCATATTTTTCTCTGCTATGATTCTCCCCAATTCCTTTGCAGCCTCAATGAACTCTGGTTTATTACCAGAATTGGATCCACATAAAACACAAATTCGTTTGACTTACTGCTGTGAAGTTGCTTTCATTTTCTCTCTCTTATTTGGATGTATATCTGGATGTGTCGAAGAGAGAAATGTAGAGCTGAATTTATAAAAACCTGAAAATGGGAGAGTAATAGTAACACTAGTACCTGCCAAATGACAATTATTAGATGAACGTTAAAATAAATCATGAAAAGTCAAAAAGTTTAGATCTTGTCGGCGAAATTAACAGAAATCAATAAAAGAAAAGTGAATCAAAGCAATTATTAAGGCAACGGAATTGTGTACGCAATACGCCACTCGTTTGATATATAAATCCATTAGGATGCGTCTCAAGAATCCATTCCTTACTCAGCCATCACTGATGACTTAAATCTCATCTTTATGATTGCCAAACACCATTCCTCTTTAAATGCTCCGTTTGTGCTTTTCCCTACAAAAATAACACACAAAATTAAAAACTCTACAACATGTATACACAAAATATGAAAACAAAAAATAATAAATTGCATGGGTTGCCTCCCTGCTAGCACTAAATTTTTCGTCTTCAGCCAGACGTGACTGAAATCCATCTGTCAATGAGGTTACAGCGTCGTTTTAGATGTCCGATTAAAGACAATCCCATGAGCGTTGCTTTTGAAGGGTCTTTTCCAACTGTAAAGTGGAAAAAAGAATTTTGTTCTCATTTAGTGGTTATGCTACCTTCTTAAACTTTATCACTCAAGTGGTTCCTGAAAAGAAAGAAAGAAAATCAGGAGGTCTCGTATGGTGCTTGACTTGGAATGAGAGTTCCATTCTGTCAAGCTTCTGGGTGATGTCTTTGATTTGTACTCCCCAAAACAGTGATGTTTCTCTTGAATGCACTGGATCTTCAATAAGGTCAGACATTTGCTCATCCTTTTGCTCAGCTTCTTGCTCCATTTTTTCTTCACATATGTATTTTAGGATTTCTGCGTTCAGCTCTTCATCTGTCATCTGTGAAATGCATGCTTCAAAAGTGTCAACCTGAGGATGTAATGATATGTCTGATTTTAAGTCTTCATCCTCTAATCAGAGTGAAATGATTGGCTCATGTAGATCTTCTTCAAACATTTATGCAATGGACGCTCCAAGATCGTCATTTTGAAGATGGAAAGTTTGATCCTCCCTTATTGGTGCAGTTGGTACAAACAGCTCAGCTTCATCTTCGTCAGAATCTGAATAATAAAAATCAAACAGAGAATTTCCTGGTTTGGGCTCCTGAACCGATACCTCTGGTTCCTGATACTACTCAGCCTCCTCCTCCTCTAAAGTGTCATCGTGAAATGCTAGGTACTCGAAGGTTTCATCAGTTTCATTTGAAAATGGTCCTTGAGGTATGCATCTCTGGTTTTCTATTAATTGTCTCATTTGATCTGTCAGTCTCTGAATGGATGCTGATTGTCTCTGAATACTGTCGAGTTGATTCTGGAATGTTTCAAGCATCGTATCCAACTTTTCGTCTCGTTTTTTGAACAAATCTTTGAGCATGCCAACCAATTGTTCTTCCTCTGATGGTTCTGGTTCTTGATGAAGATCGTAGGTAGATGGTGGATAAGATGGAAAATATGATGGTTCTTTGTACCTTGAATGATTCCAATAATTCTGGCACTCTGAAAGGTATATACATTGATCACTCGGGTGGTTACCATCACAAATTACACATCTCCCCATTTCGTTTTGTTGAGCAAATGTAGTGTTGATTGGTTCTGACATCCAGTGATAATTGTTGGGCTGGACAACAGGCCTCAGAAAACCGGACTGTTGCTCCCTGAATTGGGGTGTATCTTCTTCTAGTAAAGCTCGAAATCTTCCAATCTCCCAATAATGTTCCATTTTTCAACCACCTGAAATAAAAGAAATAAATAAAAATTACAGATAAAAAATAAAGAAAATTAGATACAAGTAAATTAGATAGCTTCAAAATTAATAACTCAAGAAAAATAAGTCCCCGGCAACGGCGCCAAAAACTTGACCGGTGCATTCACACGCGTATAACGCAAGCGCACGTATCGTTCAAGTAGTATAAAAATATCGATCCCACGAGGACTTAATTCCTACTGTTGTTATTAATTATTGATACTATTTATTTACAGGTATCTAATTGAGGGAGAAGAGAATGATTGCTTTTGGTTAGTTTAATGTTGATTTGCTTAATTATAATAAAAACAGACTCAAAAGAAAATACTAAGGAAAATAAAAAGAAAAGACTCAAAATTTAGGGTCGTGACTCCACACAATATTATTCTAAAGATGAATTGATTCTCTTACATATGTGTAATAAATCAGTTTGCTAACCTGGAACACGAAGATATGCAAAAGCCTCTTTCGGTGATCAGACGCAAATACCCAGTATAACCCAATTGAACCATATGTCTATGTCAATCAAATTACCTGGATTCATTAAGATCAAGTTCCAATTGTGGCTACCCACGCCCGACAGGTATATGTCTATCATGTAAGGAAATCTATTAAAGGGTTATCTATCCTCAAGGAAGATTGTGGACTATTGAATCTAAGGCTGAAACCTAAAATCCCTATGTCTAGTTCATTTTAAGTTTACCATATCAATCTTATTGGTGATCAGACAACAAGAAGCATTAAGCTTAAGACTCAATAAACAAACTAAAGAATTACCCATAAAAGGAAAATCAATTATTAAGTGTGGATATTGTGTTTATCACTTCCCTAGAATAAAAATAAAATGATGGGGGTTGGGGGATCCACTTTTACTATATCTAATTTAGAAATCTCCCTTATTATAATATATAATTTATCCGTGATATTACCAACCGACCATATAGGTGGTATCCTCATTAAGTCAGATTTTAATTAAGTCCAACCAGCCATAAATACGGTAACATTATTTGTCCATAAACCAGCCATATAGGCGGTAATTATCTGTCACCTAAAGACCAGCCATATAGGCGGTGTCACATTATGTCAAATAAATAAAACCAGCCATTAATGAGGTAATCCTTTTAGTTTGAATTATAATTTCCATATTATAATTAAGGGAGATTAATCTAAATTAAAATAATAAAAGCTTCACCCTTAACCCAACGGAAATCTAACTACAAAACATAAAAGAAAAGAAAGGAAGAAGAAAAGAAACTACTACTATTACTGAAAGTAAAAATGCATAAATTAAATTACTAAAAATAAACATACAAGATGCAATCCTTAAATTATTTACAAAAACCTAAGGAAAGCATGAGAATTGCAAATGAAATTCCTTGGTATTTATAGGAAAATCTAAAGGCTTCCACCAATTTCTCCACTGATTGCTCCACCAAACATGGCACCAAACATGGCATCAAACATGACACCAAACATGGCACCAAACATGCAAGCATGTTTGGTGGAAGTTTGATAATTTTTATTTTTTTTATTTTTTTTATTTTATTTTATATTTTGAAAATGACTATAGTAATTACACAAAATATACTAGATTATTTATCAATTTCGGCCTTCCAAACTTCAGAATTATAAATTATTTTATTCTTCAAAGTAGTAGATCTTTGAGTCTTCTTTAATCTGCGACTTGAATCAGCTCAATCGGATATTGGATGAAAACGTTATGGCCAAAATATGAAACTTGCGCAAAATTGGAATTTAGGACTACACTTCGTGATGCGTACAATAAATTTTCATTTTTGACCTTTTTTCCACCGAATTTCATCGTTTTAGCCCCGAGTTGATTCCATTAAGTCCCAATATTATTTTTATCTGCAAAATAAACAAAAACACATCAAAACGTTCATAAAACTCGAGAAACTAAACAAAATATTAGGTTAAATGAGTGGGAAATAGTGATATAAATACCGCTCATCAATACATCTTAGGAGTGAAAATTCCTTACAAAGCTATCTCAAAACCCAATTCCACATGGTTAGTCAAGTTAAAAACATAAATATTTTTTTGACTCAATACCAAGTAAAAACAACACAATGAAAAAAATAAGATACTAGTCAACTATTCTCCTCCCCAAACCTAATTGAGACATTGTCCCCAATGTCTAAAAAGAAGAAGAAAAGTTTAGAAGACAGTACTTGGTTAGCGTGAAATTTTACGTCTAAAAAGACAACTAAAGGTTAAGATCCAGATTTATCCGACGCTTCTTACCATGATCATTATCAGACCAATTTATCTTGGAAAAGATAGGGTCAATTTGTGATTTAAAGGATAAGAGTTGGTCAATTAAATCATGGGATGTTCTGGCAGTGAAGTGGATATCTTTTATAGGTTTTGAAAGGAACCCATTTCTCCGGGCATCATCAAGAAACACACAAAGAAAGTCAAAAAATTCATCAACGTTAAAGAATCGAATTGGTTTCTGATGTATGTTCAAGTTCGCCCAAGATAGCACTGTAAACATTTCCTCCATTGTGCCCAAGCCAACTAGCAAAGCAATAAGAGAATCAGCACTGTTAATCATTTCAACAAGCCGTTCGGACATACTTGGCACGATGCATTCATTTTCGTTTGATTGTCCGATAATATTCGCCTCCGCCAAAGGTTTTGGGATTATTCCCAAAACTTGACTACCTCTTTCCGGTACAGCCCTTGAAACGTACCCTATTAGTCCAAGATTGCCACAGCCATATACTAAGTGCATATTTCTCTCATCCATGACTCTACCTAATTCCTGTGCTGCCTCAGTGAATTCTGGTTTAGAACCAGAACTAGTATTGCAAAACACACAGATGTTAACAATTCGTCTTCTTGAAGTTGCTTCCATTTATATATATATATATATATATTTCTTTCTCAAATATGGATGTCTATTAGAGTGCAATGACGAGATTCATTTATAGAACCTGAAAAGGAGTGAGTAATAATACCACTAGTACCTGCCAAATGAAAATTATTAGCTAAAAAGTAAAATAAATCGTGAAAGTCAAAAAGTCTGGATCCTGTCGGCGAAAATAAAAGAAAATAAAAAACAAATCATAATTATTAGTTAAAGATAAATAGATAATAATATGTACATGTAGTAACGGCTTGAATGAAATATATGCGTCAGGGACAAGCTTCCCATCCAATTTTCTTATAAATTGGCAAACAGGGTCTTTTAAAGTCAGATTCCCCGGACTTAATTATTGTCTTTCTTTTCGAAACTGTGTATATAACATACGAATTGCGTGATACACATATCCATTGGGATGCATCTCAAGAGTCAATGATATGTCATCTAATAACTCTTTACTCATGCCATCCCTAATGAATTTTATTTTATCTTCACGGTTATCAGACATCATTCCTAAAGAACGACAACGAGTATTACATGTACAACATGCACATTTATAGCAAACACCTAATCTTTTAGCTCTTCTTTTCTTTACATAGGTGCTTCTTCCTAAACCAGGCAGAAATGAAATAAAAGAGTCGGATGAATCACCTGCAAATCGGACTCGTGCTTCAATTATCCAACGAATGTCATTAGGAATACGTTTGATTATCAGAAGTCTCATTAGTTCAATGTGTGCTTTGTAGACTTTCATCAGAGAGTTTTGAGGGAGAGAAGGAAAACGCTTGTGAAGATTTGAGAGAACGTCTTCCATCATGTCTGTGACTTTACCTACAAAAATTAAACATACAAGAATAAAACACACCAAATCTTAATATATACACAAATTGCATGGGTTGCCTCTCTACTAGCGCTAAGTTTAACGTCGTCAGCTAGACATGACTACCCAAATATTAGGCTGGATCTGCAAGTGTGAGACTTTTTTTTGTCGCTCAAATGATTCTCCCCAGCAGTGCTTGACACGCTGGCTGTTAACTTTGAATATATCATTGGAGTTGGGATCATGTAACTCAATGGCTCCATATGGTAAAACTTGGGTGATTACAAATGGACCTGACCATCATGATTTTAGCTTCCCAGGGAAAAGCTTCAACCTTGAGTTGCTTAACAATACCCACTGCCCTGGTTCCAGTTGTCTGCGCACTATTTTCTGATCATGCCTCTTCTTGGCCTTTTCTTTGTATAGTTGGCATTTTCATAAGCATGTAGGTGAAATTCCTCCAATTCGTTAAGTTGGTGGAGCCGTTTTTCTCTTGCTGCTTCCAGATCAAGATTTAACTTCTTCAATACCCAGTACGCTTTATGTTGAAGCTCTACAGGAAGATGGCATGTTTAAGTTTATCAGTGGAACGTTGCATTGCATCTGAGTTCTGGACGATACTATCTATCACATCAAGTCTGAAACATTCCTCATCATTTTCGTCCTTCGGGAATTTCATGGCTTTGAAAACATTAAATGTTACTTTTTGGTCCTGTACCCTCATAGTTAGTTCACCTTTTTGTACATCAATAATGGTTTGACCTGTAGCCAAGAATGGTCTCCCGAGAATGATGGGTACGTCTTTGTCTTCTTCCATGTTAAGGATAATGAAATTTGTTGGGAAAATGAATTTGTCTACTTTGACCAGCACATCTTCCACTACACCTCTCGGAAATTATAGAGTTCTATCAGCAAGTTACAGAGTGACTAATGTGGGCTTTGCTTCTCCAATCTGCAGTTTCCTATAAATAGACAATACTCGCACCTAAATCACACGAAGCCTTACCGAAGTAATGTTCTCATATAGTGCAAGGGATGGTGAAACTGCCATGATCTTTTTACTTTGGGGGAAGCTTCATTTGAATGATGGCGCTACATTCTTCTGTCAATGCTGTTGTCTCATAATCTCCCAATCTTCGCTTTCGTGACATAATATCTTTCATGAATTTGACATAGCTGGGCATTTGTTCCAACACTTCTGCAAGTGGAATGTTGATATGTAACATTTTGAAGATCTCCCGGAATCGAGCAAACTGCTTATCAAGTTTATGTTTCTTGAGACGCTGTGGAAAAGGTGGAGGTGGAGTTAATCTTTCTCGATCATTTTCTTTTGCCTCTTTTTCCTCCATCTGTGGTTCTGCTTTGCTACTTTCTTTTGGAACATCCTTAGTAGACGTCTTGATTCCAACATCTTTTTTGATTTCAGTGCCGATATTCAAAGTGATGGCTTGGCATTGCTATTTCCCTCTGTTCCTTGGATTTGATTCCGTGTTGCTAGGAAGGGTATCTTGCGGTCTGTAACTTTGAGCATTGGCCAATTGTCCCAATTGATTTTCCAGTGCCTTTATAGAAGCTGATTGGTTTTGAAACATAGCATCATATGATGTTGCTTGATTTTGAACCACATCTGCTAAAGAGTCATATTTTGCTTCTAGCTTTTTCAACTGGGCCAACACTTCTGCTATTCTTGGTTTTGTTTCATACTTCTTGCCTTTGTTTTGCTGTTGGAATCTGGGTGGTGGATTATTCCTTTGCCCTGAATTGTTAATCTATGCGAAATTGGGATGATTCCTCCAACCTGAGTTGTAGGTATTGGAATATGGATTGTTTCCTTGTATGTTGAAATTGCTGACATAGTTTGCAGTCTCATCATATTGGTTGTAAGATTTTCCCTCTGGTGCTCCTCCATATGGTGAACTTGTGGATTAAGCATTAACCTTCATGTTAAGAGTTTCCATGAATTCGCATATTTGGTCCAGCTTGGCATTCATTATTGTGTTGGCTCCTACTTCGTGAGTTCCTGGGATTCGTTGGATCATGCTCCTTTCTGTTGGCCACAAAGAATTATTGTTAGCCATTTCTTCAATTAAGTCTCAGGCCTGATCTTCTTCTTTTTCCATTAAAGCTCCTCCAGCAGCAGCATCTATTATGGTTCTCATTCGTCCAAAAAGTCCATTGTAGAAGGTTTGGACTTGTAGCCACTTTGCAATATCATGGTGAGGACATTTTCGGAGCAAATCCCTGTATCTTTCCCAAGCTTCGCAGAGGGATTCTGAGTCATGTTACACAAAGGATGTGATGTCATTCCTCAGTTTTGTTGTTCTGGCTGGGGGAAAATATTTTGCAAGGAATTTGGTGGCAATAGCGTTCCAAGTTGTGATGGAACCTGCTGGTAGTGAATGGAGCCAAGCCTTAGCTCTGTCTTTCAAGGAAAATGGGAACACACACAGTCTCATTGCTTCTTCTGCCGCTCGGTTGTAATTGAATATGCCGTAAACTTCCAGGAAGTTACTGATGTGGGCATTAGGATCTTCAGTTGCACTCCCCCCAAACTGAACTGATTATTGTATCATCTGAATGCATGTTTTGATGTCACATGCATTTGCTGGTAAATGAGGAAGTACAATGCATGATATGAAGCTGTCAACCACTGGAATAGTTCTGTCTCGAATGGGAATTGGTGGTGCAACTTCCAAAGGTTCAGGTTCTTGATTGTTCATGTTTATTAGTGTTTTTTGATCTTCTCACATTTCCCTTCTCAACTATCTGATTGTTCTTTCAATTTCTGGGTCAAGCAGACGGATTTCAAAGCTTCTGCTCCTTCCCATGTAGTGTCTGGGAACCTGAAACACAAGAAAACAAAAATAATAAGTAAAAATAAATTAGACACAAGTAAATATCTAACCCCAAAATTAATAGTAAAAGATAAATAAGTCCCCGTGTAGACACTGTATTTTTGCATGAGCCGATGATGAGCCTTGTATGGAGGCAGGATAAGTGTGGTTTATACCCACTTATTCTTGTACTCTTAGATTATTATTTTGTTAGTTTTCATATAATTTAATGTCATTTATAGTTTATTTTATGTCTTGTTTGTAGGAAGCATTAGAACATGAAGAATGGATCAATTACGTGTGTTTCGGGACCCATTGGGAGCATCAGACTCAAGAAGCAGTAAAAACTAGCATCAGTTGCGCACTGAAATTAAAAAGACTATAACGTTTGATCTAGAAAGAGTTACGAGACCCATAATATATCGATTTGCATCTACTCGAGGAGATCTATACAGCTGTGTTTACTGGCGCTGCGGCGCCCACGTATTAGCGCTGCAGCGCCCAGAATTGAATAGAGTGACGTGAGATAATAAAGAGAAGCCATCAATGTTGACCAAATCAAAAGCAAGGAAGTGGGCCCCTGATCTTCCAACATTGTGTAACAAAAGTGGCGTGAGACCAGCCGCCATCGTTGACCACGGAATGAATTTGAAGAGATATTAAAGGCATGTGGGCCCTTGTTATTTTAAAGAATGAAGAAAGCAAAGTGCATGTGTTCACGTGAAAAATAGATTAAAAAGAATGAAGAAGCGCTGCAGCGCCCTCAAGTCTTCACGCCCCATACATAATCCCGAGGATTTGGCACCCAGGCGCCAATTAGATCAGCTGTAGCGCTACGGAAGAGTCAGACGCGTTTCAGGATTTATTTTTTAGGGTTTTTAAGATCCCTAATGATACCCAATGACTCTCTGCCTCCACTATAAATATAACAGTTCGTCCAATACTCAAGGGAGGCTAATACAGAGCACAAAACACAGAAATAAATATTTTTAGAGATCTAAGGAGAGGATTGAAGAGCGACAAGAGGAGACAAAGGCTGTGACATCCGAGGAAGAAGAGATTCAATTCGAGTTTTATCTTCTTATTTCTTTTTTAGAACTCTAATGATTTCCATTAGATTCATGATTTGTGTATTATTGTTTTTATCTTTTGTCATGAACTAACTCCTTAATTCTGGAGAATGATGTAACTGATGTTTGGACTTTGTAATTGTGTTTATCAATTTTGTTATGAAGTTTTATTGATTTATTTATATTCTTTTGAGTTTAATGCTTCTTGGTTGTTGGCCACAATTGGAGATGATGAATGTTTAGAATATCACTCGAGAGAGGGGATTTTGAATAGATCTAGAGAATATAGCCTATGATTTTATAGAGTTCGAGAGAATATGTAGTCCTTTGAAGTCGTTAATATAGAATCACAAATCGTAATGAGTTGTTAACTATTGGATTTTTATAGAGATATCGAAGTCTATAGTTGATGATATTTTCACTCGGCACTCGAGAGAGTGAGTGAATATTTAGGAGTCTTGAGTTATAAACAATATAACTGAACAAGGATTAATTTGCATGACAAATACATAGGTGACAACTAGGTGAAATCATGATCCAGAATCTCTATCGTATAATTCCTCCTATTTTATTGTTTATATTTTATTTATTTATTAAAATCTTTATTAATTATTTTCTAAATAAAGTTAGGATTATCAATTGTAGTACTTAATGCGAGTTAACGCAATCCCTGTGGGTTCGACACTCTTCACTGATTTATACAAAAACTTGACACAGTACACTTGCGGTGCGATATAAAAATATCACAATAAGTTTTTGGCGCCGTTGCCGGGGATTGTTTGTTTAATTCACATTAATACTACTATCAAGTAATTTTAGCTTTAATTTAGAATTTTATTTTTATTTTTATTTGTATTTCTTATTTTGTATTTCCTTTATTTTTGTCTTAAGTTTTATTTTTATTTTTGTTTTTATTTCTTATTTTTTATTATTTTTATTATATTTTTTTTACGAGGTGAATTTGAAAAGAAGCAATGGCAGATCCTATTGGTGCACTGATAGCTCAAGTAACGTCCCTCACGACTCATCTAGCAGTATTGACAAATCAAATGGGCCAACCGTCTATTGAAGCTGTTTCTGCTAATGGAATGCTTTTACCCAACAGAGGAGCAGGATTTGAACAAGTACAGTATGTGAACAATCGTAACTTCAACAACTATAGAGGCAATCTTATGCCTAATTATTATCATCCGAATTTTTCATATGCTGATATGGAAAATATTTTGCAACCTCCTCATAACTTCAATTATCCAAGAGCTGAGCAGAAACCTTCCTTAGAAGACCTCATGAGCACGTTTGTAGCTACAGCTTCAGAGAGGTTTGAGAAGAATGAGTCAAGGCTGGATAACATCGAAACACGAATGGGCAATATAGAGGCAAATATGAAATCTTTAGAAGCGCAAATTGGGTTGCTTGTTTCTTCCATGGCCAATCAACAGACATGGGTGTTTCCGAGTGATATTGAAGTCAACCCCAATGAGCAATGTCAAATCATAACTTGTAGGAGCGGAAAAGAGTTTAAAGACACCTCTCAGGACTTAGGCAATAAAGAAAATGAAATGGTATTTCATGAGGAAACAGTAACAGAAGAAGAAAACAAATGTGAATTAATAATGAGAGGTCAAAATGAAGAAGTCACCTTCATTGTTTTCAGAGCCATGTCGAGCCCTCAAGGTGATGCAGAATGTCACAGGATAAATACAGTAGAAAAAGGAGTTGTAAACACTCAGGGTGAATCATTTCAGCGACCTATGAGCATAATACAGCCATGCATAAAGGAAGATTCTCTGCAGCTAAACCTGAAACCACTCCCAAAGCACCGTAAAAAGAGGAAAAGAAAGTTCAGTTCTCACTTGGAAATGATTCCTGGAAGGTTAAAAAGGAAGCCGAGCCAATTTTTCCGAATATGCAGTCCATAATTTCCAATTGGGGGACAATTTACATATTCTAGAGGACCATCTATGGATAAATCACCACAGCCTGTCAAGCTGTCTTTTTCATGTCATAAGAACCGGTGGATACCAAAAAGAAAGCAGATGAGATTACCCGGTTCACTACGTTTAAGCCACCATAAACCATAACCATTTCGGTGGTTGCGTCTGGCTGAAGACGTTAAACTTAGCGCTAGCGGGGAGGCAACCCTTGCATTTATTTTATAATTGTTTTCTTTATTTTTTATTTTTATTTTATTGTGTTCTATTTATTAAATTGCATGTTATTTATGCAGGTAGCACGAGACACACAACGCCCGCGCGCAACCAAATTCTAACCAGCAAGAGTCTGATCAACTACATGCACGGTAGTGTTGTTTCCTCACTCTTGCACTTGATATTTATCTTACATTGAGGACAATGCAAATTTTAGGTTTGGGGGTGTGTGCATGCTGTTTACTTGCTATTTAGTTGTTTAAGTTTGAAAAAAAAATTGTTTTAGTCTTTGATAGTAAAGAAGCATAATCCTGTGATAATATTGTTTGTTTATGGGTGAAATTTTAGAAACGATAAGTGCCCAATTTACTTTATCTGATGCCTTGAATAACTGATCTATGTTAGACTCGTAAGCACTTAAAAATAGGTTTTTAGCAGTGAAAACTTAAGTAGTTGACAAGATGACTAGTTAAAGAAATTACATGTCGATGAATGACCGTTTGCTTAGATATCTATCTTGATTTGCTAGTGTTATGAATTATGGTATAGCTAAAAAGAAAAATGTCTCTAAAGAAAGAAAATAAACCACCTATAACCGATAAGCGTTAGCTACCCATGGGCGAGTATTAGGACCACCATGAGGAGAAATGCTACCTTAAAGGGTAGGTGTGTTAATAAAAAAAAAGTGCAAAATGAGAAAAGCAAAAAGAGACAAGAAAGAAAAGAAAAGAAAAATCATACCATACTGAGCACGAAATAAAGCAATTACAGAGCATAATTGAGATATCTAGGTTGGTTTTGACCCATCGATTCTAATTTTTAAACGAAATCATTGAGTTGACTTACTTTCGGAATCAAGCTGTGAATGAACCTTTACCACACACACACACCGTGAGTCTAGCTTAGATAATTTATTCAAGAATTTGGATTCGAGTTGCAATTGCGTACTTGAAAGGTTCTCTAATTTCATTTATAAGCTTTCTTTGAGGAATTTTTATGCGTAACTATCGAGACTATGTTTTGTTATTTTTATATTTTTTTTTCATGATTATGTGTGAATGACGTTTGTGGGTGTCGTCGCTGTAAGCCCTCACGAGACTATAACTCGTCCACTAGGGCCGCCTAGGGTTTTAAAGGCTTGTTGCATACGCTAAATGCAATCGCGATCCATACGAAAGTGGCTTAGTTAATTTAGTAATTTTTATTTGATAATTTGAATTTAGTTTTTATTTTTATCTTTTGCTCGGGACTAGCAAAATCTTAAGTTTGGGGTGTTTGATAAATGTGGTTATACCCACTTATTCTTGTACTCTTAGATTATTATTTTGTTAGTTTTCATATAATTTAATGTCATTTATAGTTTATTTTATGTCTTGTTTGTAGGAAGCATTAGAACATGAAGAATGGATCAATTACGTGTGTTTCGGGACCTATTGGGAGCATCAGACTCAAGAAGCAGTAAAAACTAGCATCAGTTGCGCACTGAAATTAAAAAGACTATAACGTTTGATCTAGAAAGAGTTACAAGACATAAATTAATCGATTTGCATCTACTCGGGGAGATCTATACAGCCGTGTTTACTGGCGCTGCGGCGCCCAAGTATTAGCGCTGCGACGCCCAGAATTGAATAGAGTGACGTGAGATAATAAGAGAAGCCATCAATGTTGACCAAATCAAAGCAAGGAATGGGCCCCTGATCTTCCAACATTGTGAACAAAAGTGGCGTGAGACCAGCCGCCATCGTTGACCACGGAATGAATTTGAAGAGATATTAAAGGCATGTGGGCCCTTTGTTATTTTAAAGAATGAAGAAAGCAAAGTGCATGTGTTCACGTGAAAAATAGATTAAAAAGAAATGAAGAAGCGCTGCAGCAAACCCTCAAGTCTTCACGCCCCATACATAATCCCGAGGATTTGGCACCAGGCGCCAATTAGATCAGCTAGCGCTACGGAAGAGTCAGACGCGTTTCAGGATTTATTTTTTAGGGTTTTTTAAGATCCCTAATGATACCCAATGACTCTCCTGCCTCCACTATAAATATAACAGTTCGTCCAATACTCAAGGGAGGCAATACAGAGCACAAAACACAGAAATAATTATTTTTAGAGATCTAAGGAGAGGATTGAAGAGCGACAAGAGGAGACAAGGCTGTGACAATCCGAGGAAGAAGAGATTCAATTCGAGTTTTAATCTTCTTATTTCTTTTTTAGAACTCTAATGATTTCCATTAATTCATGATTTGTGTATTATTGTTTTTATCTTTTGTGATGAACTAACTCCTTAATTCTGGAGAATGATGTAACTGATGTTTGGACTTTGTAATTGTGTTTATCAATTTTGTTATGAAGTTTTATTGATTGATTATATTCTTTTGAGTTTAATGCTTCTTGGTTGTTGGCCACAATTGGAGATGATGAATGTTTAGAATCTATCACTCGAGAGAGGGGATTTTGAATAGATCTAGAGAATATAACCTAGGATTTTATAGAGTTCAAAGAACTGTAGTCCTTTGAAGTCGTTAATATAGAATCACAAATCGTAATGAGTTGTTAACTATTGGATTTTTATAGAGATATCGAATTCTATAGTTGATGATATTTTCACACTCGGCACTCGAGAGAAAATATGAATATTTTAGGAGTCTTGACTTATAAACATATAACTGAACAACGATTAATTGGCATGACAAATACATAGGTGACAGCTAGGTGAAATCATGATCCAGAATCTCTATCGTATTAGTTCCTCCTATTTTATTGTTTTATATTTTATTTATTTACTAAAATCTTTATTAATTATTTTCTAAATAAAGTTAGGATTATCAATTGTAGTACTTAATGCGAGTTAACGCAATCCATGTGGGTTCGACACTCTTTCACTGATTTATACTAAACCTTGACACCGTACACCTTGCGGTACGATAAAAAATAATCACACCAAGACACTACCTGAAAAGTTGCGGAAGTTGCGAAAAACAATACCGGAAGGAAGGAAAACCTCCAAAATCAGCACCTCATTGGATTCAGACTCACTAGCCAGCCTCGGATTCGCTCAGCCGTTGTTTCAAACCTTAGCCTTGGACAAACCCCCAACACCTGCAACCGGCCCATTACCCTGCAATCCACCATGCACGCCCAAACCTTCCCAAATAGAGAAAATCTCATGCAATTCACATGTCAAAATTCTCTCATCAACACTTTCCAATTTAACAAGATTTTGGGATCCCATCCAATTTAACAAGATTTGGGATATTCTCATCACCAAATTTGTGAGATTGTGTTCCCAAAATAATTTAAGAAAATATCTCCCAAATCAATATGACTTGTTTCCCTATTTGGAGATCCATTCAAATCATTATAAATTATGGACCAAATCATCACAAGGGTGGGGGCTTGGACGTGATCATCATAAAAAACACTAGGGCTCTTTCTTCTCCATCTTGGATGGCAACCCTAGGGATTCTTTCTTCTTCTTCCACCGAAAGAACAAACAAAAAACCTAAGCTCATGTCTTCTTCTTATCACTGAAAACCCTAGAGAACAATAACCAAAAAACCGAACAAAGAAACAACAATCACCGAAACCAAAAAACAACCAAAACAGCAGCCAAAAAATAACCAAAACATGTCTGGCTTCAATCATTCCGACGACGGACTAACGCACTTCCGATAAAGCAACTTAAAAGGTAAGACCTGAGGGCACCCTATTTATTTTTATAGTTCCGGACACGACATGTCTGGCTGGACGTGAAATATGTCCAGCCGGGAATGGAAAGTCCTACATTAAAGATGGCCAGATTTCTGGTCATATTTTTTTCTTTCTTTGGCATTCCGTTATTTATCTTTATTTATTTATTTATTCATCGTTATTTTATTATTTCGCATTTAGTTTGTTATTTATTTTTTTGTCTATTTATTGTTATTTTATTATTTTGCCTTTATTTTATTTATTCATATTGGTGATTATCCGCATATGCATTATTATATTATTTCATGCCTATTTTTTATTTACATTGCATTAATGTTTATGTGTGTTATTATCCTTTGCGGTATATCGGATGGAAACCCAGACGTAAATTCTGTAGCCAAATCCGAATGGACGATAGTGCGTTTTGTTATTTCTATTAATTTTTATGGGTGTGCAAATTTGTGTTTATTTGAATTATCTTGCATGAATTGCATAAGACTTGGTTATACCATTGTGTGAACCTGTCCATTATACTGGTATAAGTAATGGACCATTCCGAACCCAACGGTTTGAGGTCTTCCCTTGCGAGAGGTGAGTGCGGCCTTAAATCTTTTCCCAGTTCACACTGGGTGGCGACTCTTTTATTCTCCGGTTTAGTCCCCCGCGGGCTACTCCGTATTCTCTACGGGCTGCGAGCCCAACAATGTAGTGGTCGCCGAGCATCATAGGCATAGCGGTAAACCCCGCTTCGCTCCTATACCCCGGCAATGGCACCAAAAACTTGATCAGTGATATAAACACACACGTTACGAAAGCCCATGTATCGCTCAAGTAGTATAAAATGTATTGATCCCATGAGGACTTAATACCTAAGCTATTAATTTATGAAGCTAAATGTCTACGAGTATCTAATTGATTGATTGTTGGTTGGATGGTGATTTTTATCTAAAACAAGTAATTAAAACAGTGCGAAAGTAAATTTAAGGAAAAATCAATATTAAAAAGCTATCTAGGGTTGTGAATCCTTCCAATATCTTTTAAAGATGAAGTGATTATCCAATATTTGTGCAATATATCGGTTTATTAACCTGAAACACGAAGTTATGTAAAAGCCTCTTCTGATGGTCGCAAACACCCAAAGTAACCCAATTAACTATATTCCTATGTTAATTAAGAAACTATGAATTCATTAAGTTTAAGTTCCAATTATGGCTACCCCCGCCCGACAGGTATATTCCTATCATGTAAGGAAATCTACCTTAAGTGAAATTTACCTTAAGGTGAGATCGTGAGCTATTGAGTCTATGGCTAAACCTAAAATCTATTTTCCAAGTTCTTTTTAGTTTACCAAATCAATCTTATTAATGGCCAGTTAACAAGAAGCATTAAGATTAAGACTCAATAAATAAACCAATTTATTACCCAAGACACAAAATAACAAACTTATAAACTAGTGATATTGGAATTCATCATAACCCTAGATAAGGTATTTAGTTACAACCCATATCTAGGATTATTAAAAACTTAAATAAAGAAAACAACATAAAATAAACTTGGAAATTAAAAATGTAAAAAAATAAAATAAAATAAAATGTTGGGGGGTTAGAGAATCCACTTTTATTACTTCTAATTTAGAAATCTCTCTTATTATAATATATTAATTTGCATGACATTACCAACCGACCATATAGGCGGTATCCTGATTAAGAAAGATTTATGATTAATTCCAACTGACCATAAAGATGGTATCCAATTAAGTCAGGTTAAAATCAATTTAATTAAGTCAAACTGATAAGTGCACGAAAATGTACTTAGAACACTACTAACTCGGTTTATCTATCATATGTTTTAATCTTAATTAGAGTCATTTTGTTCTTTGTTATTAGGAAGCAATAGAGCAAGAAGTATGGAGCAATTATGCATATTTCGAGACCTAACGGACGCATCGGAAGCACGCATGAAGAGCGGAAATGAAGAAAGCACGAAACCAGAATTTTCCCCCTGCCACGCATCACGACGCTCCAACTTTGGGCGTCGGGACGCGCCCCCAAATCCGACACTCATACAAAAGCTAGCAGGTTTGGCGCCGCGGCGCCCCGGAACTCCCAAAAACCCTATTTTGATGTGTTTTATGCACACATTTGGACTTCGAAGCTTTTATATATAAACCCTACTTCGTCCAAACCCTAAAGGAGGAGAAAAAAATCAGAGAGAAGCAGAGGAGAAACACACACAAAGAGACATAAACACAAGATTGAGAGAGAAGAACGAAGAGCTTCAAAGACGAACATGTCGTCTCTTCGATCTATTCAGGCTATCTCTATACTCTGCATGAAGAACTAATCTTCTAGGCAAAGCTAAGGATGAACTTTTGTTTTTAAATTCTTATTTTCATGTTGTTGGTTCCTAGAACTCTTTTTAACGTTTAATAAAATTGATGGTTGTTATTCTTTATTATTTTATGATTTTTGAACCCAGAGACTGTGTTTTGTCAACTCCCATATAGATCCAGTCATGTTTCTTCTATGTGTGATTTACAAACCCAGTTGTGACTGGTAAAGTTCTTTTATGTGTTAGTCTTCTGCTGCAGTATTTCCTGAGGGTATATTGTCGATGTTAGATAGCTCATAATGATGACTTTTGTGTGCTGTTAACATAGAGAAAAATAATAATTGATTAACTTAGAATTGAATATGCGTAGAATTGAATATCCTCCGACTGTTGGTTTGGGATGTGAAACTTTCAGTTGAGTAATAACAAGAATCAATAACTGAATATAGGAGTTTGATAAAATAGGGATTCCCGATGTTTTGCCATATCTCTCTACTGATATTCCTAAGAATTTATCTATAGTTTTTATCTTATTTTACCAATCAATTTATCTCGTTCTGCCTTAGTTATAGCTAACGTTTTTGTTTAAGTAAATCAGTTCTTTGTAACCATCTCTCTGAGGAATCGACACCCCAACTATACTGCGATAACCGTAAGTACTTTTTGGGCATAATCAAAATTTGGCGTCGTTGCCGGGGAGATGGTTTACGAGCAAAAGGAGTAGGTTTTCTTGGTCAATAACAAAAGTGGTAACTTCGTTCATATCTTATTTTTTTTCTTTATTTATTATTTATTTACTTATTTTATTTCAATTTTTGTTTTAGTTTAGATTTTATTTGTTATTTGTTATTTTTAATTTTTTAGTTTATTTCTCGCTTATTTGTGTTTATTTTTTTTATTTTTTTGTTTCTCATATTAGTTGTGTTGAAGTGCATGCCTAGACTTAGGGACCATTTGGGTAGATTTGCTAGAATAGAAAAGGAAGATTCAGAGTCACACTCAGACTCAGACTCAGACTCTAACAATAAATTTGAAAATCTTTTTGCCACACCATCCGCATCTAGTGCACATAATATGAGTGAATACGAGAGACCACCCATGAGGACTCTTGAAGAGTACCTCCACCCAACTCGCACAACTACACTTTCATGCATAATGTTTCCTCCTAATGCACCACACATAGATTTTAAACTTGGGATGATACAGTATCTCCCAACTTTTCACGGTTTAGAGAGCGAAAATCCTTATGTGCACATTAGAGAGTTTGAAGAGGTAGTAGCAACCTTCCATGACCAGTTTGGGACCACTGATACAATTAGACTTAATTTCTTCCATTTTGCCCTTAAGGATAGAGCTAAGAGTTGTTGTACTCTTTAAGACCTAGGTCAATAGGATCATGAGGCGAGATGACACATGTTTTCAAAAAATACTTCCCACACTATAAGACTAATGCCTTGAAAAGACAAATCTCCACCTTCTCCCAGAGAGACAGTGAAACCCTTTATCAAACGTGGGAGTTGGCACTTAGTAAGTTATTTTTATGATGGTCTAACCCCTAGAGAGCGCCAGTTTGTTGAGACTCTGTGTAATGGTGACTTATATGGAAAGATCATGATGAGGCATTCGAGTACTTAGATGACTTAGCCGATAAATCCCATACTTGGACTGGAGTTAATGCCCTGAATAACACTGATAGGACACACCTAACTCCTTCTAGTAGAGGCATACACCATTATAGGGAAGAAGATAGTCTTAGGGCACAAGTTGAGCTATTAACTAGACAGATATGAGCCTTACAAGCCAAAGATAGCAAGACCATGCATTCTGTCGCCCATCTAGAACCCTAAGATTGTCTGGTATATAGTGAGATGAGAGGGACATATAAAGAACAATGCAATGCATTAGGGACGTACCAGAAGCCTTATACACCATATCTAGATACATATAACCCTAGTTGGTGGAATCATCCTAATAATAGTTGGAGACATGAGTTTCATCAGTCTATTCAAGCACCACCACCTAGAGATTACAGTGCTCATCGGTATCACACACCTAATATTCCTAAGAATTCTTTAGAGGATACTGTGCAAGCATTTGTTGAGGCCCATAAGGCAATTGTGGAAGCCCAGAACAAAACTAACCAAAGGTTTGAGTTACTAATATCTCATGTAGCTAAAGATCATAGGGAGATTAAGAGTCATATTTCTAAGTTAACTAATGTCCGGAGTGTGCATGAACAAGGAAAAATTCCATCTCAGGCTCAACCAAATCCACAAAGGAAACACATGGCACAGGCTGATCATGAGGCAACCAATGTAAAAGGTGTCAATGTTATATTCACTAGGACTGGTAAGGAGGTAGGCGTGCAGAATACTTCCAACACTATAAAGGACCCTAAGGATAATAGTGCTAACACATCTCAGGAAGAACAAGTGCCACATTTCCCAGTTAGAGTACCATTTCCTCAAGCACTTAACATTTTTCAAACAACCACATGGTGATGATGAGTGTCATTACTCATACATGCTAGAAACAGTATTGCCGGAAATAGCTTCTTTACACCATAAATCAAATCCTCTCGAAGTGAAAGTGACCCCAAAGAACCGAAAAAAATAGGAAAGGAAAATTAGGGCTCAATTAAATATGGTACATGGGAAGTTAAAAATGAGGTTGAGCCAATTTGGTCATATGTGCAGCCTCAAATTTCAACCACCAGACCCTGGGGGATCAATGGTTAAATTTCCGCGGCTAGATAAAAATTCTCTCTCATTCCTTTGATGAGCGAAAAATATATCAATATTTACTGCCCCTTTTACTTAATATTTTGTATAGTTTCTCAAGTTTTATGAACGTTTTGATGTGTTTTAGATTATTTTACAGATAGAATAAAATAAAAACTTAATGGAATCAATCAGGACGAAATGTGGAACACATGAAGGTAAAAATTGGACTTGATATTTTGATTTTGGAGATTGGAAACTTGAAATAGCATTCTAGTGAAGTACAATTTTGGAAATTCAAACTTTGCGCAATTGTCATATTTTGGCCATAACTTGTTACTCCGATATCAGATGGAGGTGATTCAAGTTCCAGATTAAAGAAGACTCAAAGATCTGCAACTTGGAAGTTCATAATAATTTCAAATTCTAAATTTTCCATAACCGAAATTGATAAAATATCCAAAAATGTGTTATGTGTAATTATTAAAGTCATTCTCAAAATAAAATAATAATAATAAAATAAAAATGAAAATTGTCAAACTTCCCCACACAAACATGCTTACATGTTTGGTGGAGGATTTGGTGCCATGTTTGGTGGAGGAATTGGTGGAGAAATTGGTGGAAGCATTTAGATTTGCCTATAAATACCAAGCTAAATTTTGTAAAATTTTCATGCTTTCTTTGGAGGAATTTCTCCATGAAAACCTAAAGGAAAGTGTCTTGTATATTTATTTAAGTTTTCATGTATTTTCTTTTTATTTAATTAATAAAACTTTGTGTGTTTTTATTTACAGCATGAGCAGATAATCTCATTATGCTGGGGTGACAAGGTAATACTTTTCATATAATAAATTAGATTAATCTCCCTTATTTTAATTAAAATTTGGATTAATTAGTTAGCGCCTATATGGCTGGTTTAGGTGACAACCTTATTTACCACCTATATGGTCGGTTTTACATTCCAGATGTAGTTTCCGCCTATATGGTCGGTTTAGGTATAAACCTGTTACCGCCTATATGGTCGGTTGGACTTAATTTAGACAAATGAAATTCCGCCTTATGGTCTGGTTAAATATAATTAATAATCGGTAAACATTGACAATAAGGGAGATTTCTAATTTTGAAATATTAAAAGTGGATCATTTAACCCCCAGTATTTTCTTTCATTATTGTAATTTTACTTTTACTTATTTTCAAGTTATTTTTTTATGATGTTTTGTTTAATTAAGTTTTTAGTAATCATTGGTATGTGTTGTAACTAAATACATAATCTGGGGTTGTGATGAATTACAATATTTCCAGTTTATAAGGGGTTATTTTGTGTCTTGAGTAATATAAATGTTTATTTATTAAGTCTTAAGCTAATGCTCTTGTTAACTGGCCATTGATAAGATTGATCTGGTAAACTTAAAATAAACTTGACGAATGAATATTAGGTTTCAGCCTTAAACTTATAGCCCACGATCTCCCTTAAGGATTAGATATCCCTTAATAGATTTCCTTCCAAGATAGACATATACCTGTCGGGCGGGGGTAGCCACAATTGGAACTTGATCTAATGAATTCAGGTAACTTAATTGACATAAAAATATGATTAATTGGGTTATTGGGTATTTGCACCTGACCATCGACAGAGGCTTTTGCATAATTTCGTGTTCCAGGTATTAAACAGATATATTGCACAAACATGAGATAACCACTTCATCTTTAAAAAGATATTGGAAGAATCACAACCATAGATAGTTTTATAATATTGATTTTACTTTAATTCACCTTCGCACTGTTTTATTTAATTGTCTTTAGTTTTAAAATCATCATCCAATCAACAATGAAATCTATTAGATACTTGTAAAACATTCAACGTCATAAATTAATAGCCTAGGTATTAAGTCCTCGTGGGATTGATACATTTTATACTACTGAGCGATATGTGTGCTTGCGTAACGTGAGTGATTTCACCGATCAAGTTTTTGTACCATTGCCGGGGACTTATTTATCTTTACTATTAATTTTGGGGTTAGATACCTTTACTTGTGTCATATTTTTTTTTGCTTAATATTTTTGTTTTCTTGTGTTTCAGGTTTTCAGACACTACATGAGAAGAACCAGAAGCTTTGAAATCTATCTGCTTGACCCTGAAATTGAAAGAATAATCAGACAGTTGAGATGGGAAAGACGAGAAGGCCAAGAAGCAACTGATCAACATGGAACCTAACCTTTGGAAGTTATACCACCAATTCCCATTTGAGAGAGAACTATTCTGGTGGTTGACGGCTTTATTTCATGTATTGTACTTCCTCTCTTACCAGCAAATGCGTGGTGACATCAAAACATGCATCCAGATGATACAGCAGTCAGTTCAGTTTGGGGGGAATGCAACTGAATATCGTAATGTCCACATCAGCAACTTCCTGAAAGTTTGCGGCACTTTTAATTACAAACCGAGCGGCTGAAGAAGCGCATGAGACTGCGTGTTTTTCCATATTCCTTGAAAGATAGAGCTAAGGCTTGGCTACATTCACTACCAGTAGGTTCCATCACAACTTGGAACACTCTAGCTACCAAATTCCTTGCAAAGTATTTTCCATCAGCCAGAACTGCAAAGCTGAGAAATGACATCACATCCTTTGTGCAATATGACTCGGAATCCCTCTTCGAAGCTTGGGAAAGATACAAGGAATTGCTCCGGAAATGTCCTCACCATGAGATTGCAAAGTGGCTACAAGTCCAAACCTTCTATAATGGACTTTCTGGACTGATGAGAACCACAATTAATGATGCTGCTGGAGGAGCTTTAATGGCAAAAGGAGAGGATCAAGCCTGTGACTTAATCGAAGAAATGGCCAACAACAATTCTTTGTAGCCAACAGAAAGGAGCATGATCTAACGAATCGCATGAATTTATTAAGTTAGAGCCAACACAGCAATGAATGCCAAGCTGGATCAGATATGCAAATTCATGGAAACTCTTAGCATGCAGGGTAATACTGGATCCACAAAATTCACCATATGGAGGAGCACCAAAAACAAACCAATATGATGAGACGGTGAATTATGTCAACAATTTCAACAAACAGAGGAACAATCCATATTCCAACACCTACAACCCAGGGTGGAGGAATCATCCCAATTTCGCATGGAGCAACAATTCAGGGTAAATAAACAATCCACCACCAGGATTCCAACAACAAACAAAGGCCATGAGTATGAAAAAGAACCAGGATAACAGAAGTGCTGCTCACTTGAAAAAACTAGAAGTCAAAAATATGACTCTCGAGCAGGATCATTAATGCTTTGTTTCAATCCCAAGCAGCATTAATTCAAAGCTAAGCAGCATCTTTGAAGGCACTGGAGAATCAAATGGGACAACTGGCCAATGCTCAGAGTTACAGACTGCAAGGTAACCTTCCTAGCAACACATAACCAAATCCAAGGAACCGAGGGAAGGAGCAATGCAATGCCATCACTTTGAAAAGCGGTACTGAAATCAACTAAAATGTTGGAATCAAGGCATCCACGGAGGAAGTTCCAAAAGAAAGCAGCGAAGCTAAACCACAGATTGATGAAAAATAGGCAAAAGAAAATGATCGAGAAAGATTCACTCCACCTCCACCTCCACCTTTTCCACAACGTCTCCAGAAAAGCAAATTGGATAAACAATTTGCTCGATTCCTGGAGATCTTCAAAAAGCTACATATCAACATTCCATTTGCAGAAGCATTGGAACAAATGCCCAGCTATGTCAAATTCATGAAAGACATTCTTTCATAAAAGCTGAGATTGAGAGACTACGAGACAATAGCATTGATAGAATAATACAGTGCCATCATTCAGAGGAAGCTTCCCCCAAATTTGAAAGATCCTGATAGTTTCACCATCCCTTGCATCATAGGAGAACATAACTTCAGTAAGGCTCTATGTGATTTAGGTGCTAGTGTTAACTTGATGCCTTTTTCCATTTACAGGAAAATGCAAATTGGAGAAGCAATGCCCACCTCAGTCTCTCTGCAACTTGCTGATAGATCGCTCACATTTCCGAGAGGTGTAGTTGAAGATATGCTGGTCAAAGTCGACAAACTCATTCTCCCAGCAGACTTTATTATCCTTGACATGGAGGAAGACGAAGATGTGCCCATCATCCTCGGGAGACCATTCTTGGCTATCGGTCGAACCATTATTGATGTACAAAAAGGTGAACTAACCATGAGGGTACAAGACCAAGAATTAAAATTCAATGTTTTCAAAGCCATGGAATTCTCGAATGATGAAAAGAAGGACAAATGTTTCAGACTTGATGTAAGAGATAGTACCATCCAGAACCCAAATGAAAATCAAAGTTCAACCGACAAACTTAAAGTATGTCAACTGCCTGAAGATAAAGCGTACTGGACACTGAACAAGTTAAATCTTGAACTACAAGTAACTGAAGAGAAAAGACTCCACCAACTCAACGAATTGGAGGAATTCCACATACAGCCTTTCGAGAATGCCAAACTATACAAAGAAAAGGCCAAGAAGAGACATGATGAGAAGTTAGTGCGCATATAACTGGAACCGGGGCAGCGGGTATGGTTCAGCAAATCAAGGTTGAAATTTTTCATTGGAAGGTTAAAATCACAGTGGTCAGGTCCATTCTTAATCACTCACGTTTTACCAGATAGAACCGTTGAGTTACATGATCCCAATTCTAATGAAACATTCAAGGTCAAAAGTAAGCGTTTCAAGCACTACTGGGGAGAATCATTTAAGCGACAAAAAGAAAGTGTCACACTTTCAGATCCAGCCTAATGTTCGGGCAGTCATGTCTAGCTGACGATGTTAAACTTAGCGCTAGCAGGGAGGCAACCCATACAAATTGTGTATATATTCAGATTTGGTGTGTTTTATTTTTTGTGTGTTTTAATTTTTTTAGGTAAAGTCACATTTCAGGATGGAAGACGTTCTTGTAAATATTCACAAGCAATTTCCTTCTCTCCCACAAAACTCTCTGATGAAAGTCTACAAAGCTCACTTGGAAAGAATAAGACTTCTAATGATCAAAGGTATTCCTAATGAAATTCGTTGTATTATTGAAGCACGGGTCCGATTGGCAGGTGAGTCCTCTGACTCTTTTGTGTCATATATGTCTGGTTTAGGAAGAAGCACCTATGCTAAAAAAAGAAGAGCTAAAAGAATGGGTGTTTGCTATAAATGTGCACGCATGACATGTAATACTCGTTGTCGTTCTTTAAGAATGGTGTCTGATAACCGTGAAGATAAAATTAAATTCATTAGGGATGGCTTGAGTAAGGAGTCTTTGGATGACATATCATTGACTCTTGAGACGTATCCCAGTGGATATGTGCATCACACAATTCACATGTTACATTCACAATTTCAAAAAGAAAGACAACATTTAAGTCTCGGAATCTGACTCTAAAAGACTTTGTTTGCCAATTTATAAGAAAATTTGATGGGAAGCTTGTCCATGATGCATAGACGTCATTCAAGCCGTTACTTCTTGTAAATATTATTATCTCTTTGTATTTATCTAATAATTGTGATTTGTTTTGTTATTTTCTTTTATTTTCTCCGACAAGATCCAGATTTTTTGACGTTCACGATATATTTTACTGTTTAGCTAATAATTGTCATTTAGCAGGTACTAGTGCTATTATTACTCACCATTTTTTCAGGTTCTATAAATTCAACTCATCATTGCACTCTTGAAGGCATCCAGACTTGAGAAAAAAATAAATAAAAAAATGGAAGCAACTTCAAGAAGACGAGTTGTAAACATTTGTGTGTTTTACGGTACTAGTGCTGGTTCTAAATCAGAATTTGTAGCGGCAGCACAGGAATTGGGTCGAGTCATAGCTGAAAGGAATATGCACCTAGTATATGGTGGTGGCAATCTTAGACTAATGGGGTACGTTTCAAGGGCCGTCCAGGAAGGAGGTAGTCAAGTTCTGGGAATCATCCCAAAACCCTTGGCAGAGGCGAATCTGATAGGACCATCAAACAGAGAGGAACTTATCGTGCCAGGTATGTCTGAATGACTTGTCGAAATGATTAACTGTGGTGATGCTTTTATTGCTTTGCCTGGTGGCTTAGGTACGATGGAGGAAATTTTTACAGTACTATCTTGGGCGAACCTGAACATACACTAGAAACCGATTGGACTGTTTAACGCTGATGGATTTTATGATTTTCTTTGTGTGTTTCTTGATGATGCCCGGAGAAATGGGTTCGTATCAAAACCTGTAAAAGAAATCATCTTCACTGCCAGAACTGCCAATGATTTAATTGACCAAATTTTAGCCTTTGAACCACAAATTGACCCTATCCTTTCCAAGATAAACAGGTCTGATAATGATCGTGGTAAGAAGCGTCGGATAAATCTGGATCTTAACCTTTAATTTCTTTTAGATGTAGAATTCAGCTAACCAGGTACTGTTTCTAAACTCTTCTTCACTTTTAAGACATTGGGGACAATATATCATTTAGGTTTGGGGGAGGGGAATAGTTGACTAGTATCTTGTTTTTATTTTTCGAGTTTTAGTCAACAAATTTCAAAAAATTCAAAAAAATTAAAAATATTTTTTGTTTTTTTGTTCTTAACTTGACTAATCAGGTGAATTGGTGTGAGATAGCTGTGTAAGGAATTTCCACTCCTGAGACGTATCTTAACCTATTTCATAACAAGTTAATTTTTGTTTATTTCCTTTTGAATTATTTAATTTGTGAATTCTCCATAATACTGAATAAATTGGATCTTCATATGCTTAGTTGACAGGTATTATCATCATGCATGGTAACATACGACCATGAGTTGTAAGTGAAAAGTTTGTAATATTCAGTGCTCTAGTTAATTGGAGGAGGCATCTAAAAAAGCAATGGAAAAAAAACACATATGAGATCCGAGTAATTAAGTCTGTATAGGTGTTTTAACACCTAGTGCCCTAAAACCAACTGGCTTGGGAGTCACTGGCCCAAAGCTCGCTACATGGATTGAAGATGTTGTAAAAAAAAAGATATCTGAAATCCGAGTAATTAAGTCTGTAAGGGTGTCTTAACACCTAGTGCCCTAAAGCCAACTGGCTTGGGAGTCATTGGCCCAAAGCTCGCTACATGGATTGAAGATGTTGTAAAAAAAAAGATATATGAAATCCAAGTAATTAAGTCTGTAAGGGTGTCTTAACACCTAGTGCCCTAAAGCCAACTGGCTTGGGAGTCACTGGCCCAAAGCTCGCTACATGGATTGAAGATATTATAAAAAAAAAAATCCATTGCCAAAAATAGGTGTGAAACTTTAGGACAAAAATATTACTCTCTTTTCAACTACACTTTTGAATATTGTGGGCACAATGATTTGATTAATACCTTGTTGGTTGTGTATATGAAGAATGGTAAAAATAATCGGAGAATTTATTTATTTGGTAATTTAGAAAGAAAGAAAACAACTATTAACTTGGATAAAATGTTTCACTTGTTTAGTCAGTAACTTGTTTATTCTATTTTCTCTTGTCTTTTTGCTTTTGTGTGCATTAGATTGACGTTTGTGGGTATTGTCACTGTAAGCCCTCACGAGACTACAACTCGTCCACTAGGGACACCTAGGGGTTTAAAAGCTTATTGCATACGCTAAATGCAACCGCGATCCCTACGAAAGTGGCTTAGTTTAATTTTAATTGTTTATTGCATTTTATTTTTTTTGTTTTGCTCGAGGACCAGTAAAATGTTAGGTTTTGGGGTGTGATGAGCGGAAAATATATCAATATTTACCGCCCCTTTTACTTAATATTTTGTATAGTTTCTTGAGTTTTATGAACGTTTTGATGTGTTTTAGTTTATTTTGCAAATAAAATAAAATCGGGACTTAATGGAATCAATCAGGACGAAATGTGGAACAAATAAGGGCAAAAATTGGACTTGACATTTTGATTTTGGAGATTGAAAACTTGAAATGGCGTTCTAACGAAGTACAATTTCGGAAATTCCAACTTTGCACAATTGTCATATTTTGGCCATAATTTTTTACTCCGATATCGGATTGAGGTGATTCAAGTTCCAGTTTAAAGAAGACTCAAATATCTACAACGTTGAAGGTAATAATAATTTCAAATTCTGAAGTTTCCATGACCGAAATTGATAAAATATCCGGAAGTGTGTTATGTGTAATTATTAAAGTCATTTTCAAAATAAAATAATAATAATAAAATAAAAAATTGAAAATTGTCAAACTTCCACCAAACATGCATGTTTGGTGGAGGATTTGGTGTCATGTTTGGTGTCATATTTGGTGCCATGATTGGTGGAGAAATTGGTGGAAGCCTTTAGATTTGCCTATAAATACCAAACTAAACTTTATAAATTTTTCATGCTTTCTTTGGAGGAATTTCTCCATGAAAACCTAAAGAAAAGTGTCTTGTATATTTATTTAAGTTTTCTTGTATTTTCTTTTTATTTAATTAATAAAATTTTATGTGTTTTCATTTAAAGCATGAGCAGGTAATCTCATTCTGCTGGGGTGAAAATGTAATACTTTTAATATAATAAATTAGATTAATCTCTCTTATTTTAATTAA
The DNA here is from genome assembly GCA_019454045.1 of Zanthoxylum bungeanum. Classification (NCBI taxonomy): domain Eukaryota; kingdom Viridiplantae; phylum Streptophyta; class Magnoliopsida; order Sapindales; family Rutaceae; genus Zanthoxylum; species Zanthoxylum bungeanum. The sequence continues at coordinate 112,132 of SKCR01023735.1, read as the reverse complement.
AATTTAGATTAATTAGTTACCGCCTATATGGTCGGTTTAGGTGACAACCTTATTTACCGCCTATATGGTCGGTTTTACATTCCAGACGTAGTTTCCGCCAATATGGTCGGTTTAGATAATAACCTTGTTACCGCCTATATGGTCGGTTGGACTTAATTGAGACAAATGGAATTTCCGCCTTTATGGTCTGGTTAATATAATTAATTAATCGGTAAACATTGACAATAAGGGAGATTTCTAATTTTGAATATTAAAAGTGGATCATTTAACCCCGTCATTTTCTTTCATTATTGTAATTTTACTTTTATTTATTTTCAAGTTATTTTTTGATGATGTTTTGTTTTATTAAGTTTTTAGTAATCCTAGGTATATGTTGTAACTAAATACATAATCAGGGATTGTGATGAATTCCAATATCATCAGTTTATAATGGGTTATTTTATGTCTTGGGTAATATAAATGTTTATTTATTAAGTCTTAAACTTGATGCTTCTTGTTAACTGGCCATAACTAGATTGATTTGGTAAACTTAAAATAAACTTGACGAAGGAATTTTAGGTTTCAGTCTTAAACTTAATAGCCCACGTGTAGACACTGCATTTTTACATATAAGTCCCGATGATGAGTCTCGTATGGAGACGCTACCTCTTTGATTGTGAAAGCCGCGGGAAACGGACGTCGGAAGGGTAAAGTTGGAAATTGATATTTTGGTCGGATTTAACTCGCTTGTTTCGCTTCGGGTTCGCTTGTTGGACCTCTATTTTAAAACACACCAAACCCATTAAATCACATCTCACAAATTAAATAATTAAAACATTTAAAATATATGTCACAAATTAATTGAATTAAAAAATAATTAAATAACTAAATTAAAATCCATTTAAACTAAATCAAATTAATTCCAATTTAAATTAAATTAAAACAAATGAAATTTAAATTAAATTAAAAATAATATCAAAATAAATAAATCTTTTCCTAAAACAAATAAACCACTCACCAAATTTAAATAAATTCCCCAATTAATTGATTTTGTTTCCTATTAAGCCATGCATAACCCTAATTCCCTACCCTCTCACTATAAAAATAACACAAACTAAACCCTAAGAGGGCTGGCCTATCTCTCTCACGTAAAACCTACTCTTCCTCTCGCACTTCCCGCCTCTCATGTAAACAAACAAAAAGAAAAACCCTCCTCATAACCCTAGCCTTCATCACTCACGGCTGCACCCTCCATTTACCAACCTGCCTCCCTCACAAGCCTCCAAAACCACTCAGTGAGTAACGCACACACTGCCACAAGCTCCATGTTCACTCGGTTTTGATCAAGAAGAGAAACCCTAAACCAGACTTACGTATCTTCCTCCCTCTATCATCTATCTTCTCTTCACTCGGCAACCACAAAACCAAAACACTCATCATCACTCTTTCTCTCGGCAATGAAACCCTAGTCCTCTTCTCTCCCCTCTCATAAAACACACTCGGCAGCCCTGAAAAAAACACCCACACAAACGACCAAGACGCAGCCACTCCTTCTTCTCGGCAACACCCACGCATAAACTCCACTCAAACTGCCGAGCAACCCATAAACCCAGCTCACGTCCCTCCAACAAACAAACGCACCAATAGCCCCAGCCTCCTCACGCTAAACGCCTGAAACCAAGCCTCAGGCCAAGCACTATCCTCACGCCAAAAACCCTATCACGCCTCTCACCAGTGCCTTCACGTCACATAGAAAACCTCCCCTCACGCAGCACCCAACATTCACAAATCTGCCACGAGCCCTCTTCACGCCACTAGCCCCTAACCCTCACTGCACACACGCCCTTCTCTACTAACAGCAACTCGGTATGCTCACGATCGACAACCCTAACTGCCAACACACTTCACACAGCACCAATTCGGCTCCTGCCCCCCACACAAAACAATAACAACTCCACAGACCGACTACAAAACAAACCCCTAAAAGATACACCAAAAGCCCTACCAAGCCATCGTCCATCTCCCTCTTAAAGTAACAGCAACGTGAATAACATGGCAGATGCACACGTGAAATAAAAACAATAACAAGCTGCTCACCGACCCTAAAGCTGCAAACGAAGATCAAACCGACAGCAATTAGGTCCACCGACTAGACAAGTAGTAAATAGCGCAAGCATATAATGGGCAGCACGTGAAATATATTGAAGTGGCGTGAACAGTGTGGGCAAAGCAACAGAAGCGTGAAACAGTTGTGTAAACCGACATGTGAAATTAGTGAGAAGCGTGAAGCAAATGTGCAGGCTTGCACGTGAAACCAGTGATTAAAATTGCCGCAAAACACCACTGATAATTGGCCGAATTACCTCAAAACATTGACCAGAAAATACCCTTAAAACAGCAGCAAAACGGAGTGAAAACAGCAGCCTAAACAGCGAAACAACGAGGGAAAACGTTGAGTAGACAAATCGGAAAAGCATCGGATCAATCTCCCTTCCAACGGACATGTAACGCCCTTTCTTAGACAACAAAAGAGGTTAGACCTGAGGGCACCTTTTTTTACTTATCTTCTTTATTTTTGTTTTATTTATTTTGATATATAATTGCATGAGAGTCATTTGAGGCATGATGTGATTGTTGGATGAGCGGGATATGTGTTCCCCTTTTTTGGTATATCAGATGGAAACCCGGACGTAAATTCCATAGCCGATTCCGAATGGACGGTAGTATGGTCTGTACTCGGGATACAATGCCACGTACTACTTAAGATACACATATCTCGTCTCATCCAAATTTGTATTTGAGCATATTATAGTCTTTAGGTTATTTGTTTATTATTTAAAGCATGGTTTAATTTAGTTGTTATTTATTTGTTAAAGCATGTTTAGGTGTGTTCATTATGCATGTTCTTAGTTTATGATGTGTTTGGGTAATGATTAATACATGTCGATTTAATGGTTCAATATGCTTGTTGTGTTACATTGTGTGGAGTTATTTGGATGAAAGCATGTTAGATCTAAGTACCATTGAGCATGATTATTGAGTAGACTCGGCTGATTAATTGCACAAATCATATCATCACAAGTGACATAAGTAATGGACCATTCTGAACCCAATGGTTTGAGGTCTTCCCTTGCGAGGGTGAGTGCGGCCTTAAATCTTTGTCCCGGTTCACACCAGGTGGTGACTCCATGTTATCTCTCCGGTTTAGTTCCTCCGCGGACTACTCCGTACTCCTACTAGGCCGCGAGCCTAGAACAGCGTCGCCGATTTCTGTGTCCTACACCACGATCTCCCTTAAGGATTAGATACCCCTTAATAGATTTCATTCCAGGATAGACATATACATGTCGGGCGGGGGTAGGCATAATTGGAACTTGATCTTAATGAATTCAGGTAACTTGTTTGACATAGACATATGATTAATTGGGTTATTTAGGTATTTGCACCTGACCATCGACAGAGGCTTTTGCATAATTTCGTGTTCCAGGTTAATAAACCGATATATTGCACAAACATGAGATAACCACTTCATCTTTAAAAAGATATTGGAAGAATTCACAACCATAGATAGTTTTATAATATTGATTTTACCTTTAATTCACCTTCGCACTGTTTTATTTAATTTTCTTTAGTTTAAAATCACCATATAATCAACAATGAAATCTATTAGATACTCGTAAACATTCAGCGTTATAAATTAATAGCCTAGTTATTAAGTCCTTGTGGGATCGATACATTTTATACTACTTGAGCGATACGTGCGCTTGCGTAACGTGAGTGATTTTACCGATCAACGTCATAAATTAATAATTTTTGTTTGTTTTTAGTCCTTAATAGTAAAGCATAGTCCAATGATGATATTGTTTGTTTTATGGTGAACTCTTAGAAACGATAAGTTCTGTATTGTACTTTTATCTGATATTTTGAGTAGTTGTTCTAGGTTAGACTTATAAGCACTTAACTATAGGTATCTAGCAGTGAAAGCCTGAGTAGTTAGCAAGGTAACTAGTTGAAGAAATTGCATGTCGATGAATGATCATTTGCTTAGATGTCTATCCTTATTTGCTTGTGTTATGATGTGTGGTATGGTTAGAAATAAAAAGAAAGTCTCTAATGAAAGAAATTAAACCACCTATAATCGGTAAGTGTGAAGCTACCCATAGGTGAGTGTTAGGACCACCATGAGGAGAAATGCTACCTTAAAGAGTAGGTGTGTTGAAAAAAGAAGAAAAAAAAAAGAAAAAAGAAGAAAAAATAGACAAGAAAAGAAAAAAAAAATCATACCATATTGAGCACAGAAAGACAATTACATAGCATAATTAAGATATCTAGGTTGGTTTGACCCATCGATCCCAATTTTTAAACGAAATCATTGAGTTGACTTACCTAGGAATCAAGCTGTGAATGAACCTTTTGACACATACACTTTGAGTCTAGCTTAGATGATTTATTCAACGACTTGGATTTGAGTTGCGATGAGTACTTTGAAGGTTCTCTGGTTTCATTACTAGGCATTCTTTGAGGACAAAAATTTGCATAACTATTGAGACTACTTTATTTTGTTTTTGTATTTTTATATGTTTTGAATGACGTTCGTGGGTGTCGTCAATGTAAGCCCTCACGAGACTATAACTCGTCCACTAGGGACACATAGGGGTTTAAAGGCTTGTCGCATACGCTAAATGAAATCGTGATCCCTACGAAAGTGGCTTACATAGCTTTATTTATTTAGTTCTTATTTTATTTTGCGCTTGAATTGCTAGGGACTAGCAATAAGCTGGTTGGGGGTTGTGATAAGTGCACGAAAGTGTACTTAGAACACTACTAACTTGGTTTATCTATAATATGTTTAAATCTTAATTAGAGTCATTTTATGCTTTTTTATTATGAAGCAATGGAGCAAGAAGAATGGAGCAATTATGCATGTTTCGGGACCAAACGGACGCATCGGAAGCAAGCGGGAAGAGCGGAAATGAAGAAAGCACAAAACTAGAATTTTCCCCCTGCCACGTGTCGCGACGCGCCAACTTTTGGCGTCGTGATGCACCTTCAGATCCGGCACTCATACAAAAGCCAGCAGTTTTGGCACCCCGGAACGCCCCAAAACCTTATTTTGATGTGTTTTATACACACATATGGACTTCAGGGCTTTTATATATAAACCCAACTTCATCCAAACCCTAAAGAAAGAGAACAAATCAGAGAGAAACATAGGAGAAACACACACAAAGAGCCACAAACACAAGATTGAGAGAGAAGAACGAAAAGCTTCAAAGACAAACATGTTATCTCTCCGATCTATTCAGGCTATCTCTCTACTCTGCATTGAGAACTAATCTCCTAGGCAAAGCTAAGGATGAACTTTTGTTTTTAAATTCTTATTTTCATGTTGTTGGTTCCTAGAAACTCTTTTAACGTTTAATAAAATTGATGGTTGTTATTCTTTATTATTTTATGATTTTTGAACCCAGAGACTGTGTTTTGTCAACTCCCATATAGATCCAGTAATGCTTTTTCTATGTGTGATTTACGAACCCAGTTGTGACTGGTAAAGTTGTTTTATGTGTTGGTCTTTTGCTGCAGTATTGCCTGAGGGTATATTGTCGACGTTAGATAGCTCGTAATGATGACTTTTGTGTGCTGTTAACATAGAGAAAATAATCATTGATTAACCTAGAATTGAATATGCGTAGAATTGAATATCCTCCGACTGTTGGTTTGGGATGTGAAACTTTCAGTTGAGTAATAACAAGAATCAATAACTGAATATAAGAGTTTGATAAAAGAGGGATTCCCGATGCTTTGCCATATCTCTCTACTGATATTCATAAGAATTTATCTATAGTTTTTATCTTATTTTACCAATCAATCTATCTCTTTCTGCCTTAGTTATTTCTAACATTTTTGTTTAAGTAAACCAGTTCTTTGTAACCATCTCTCTGAGGAATCGACACCACAACTATACTACGATAACCGCAAGTACTTTTTGGGTGTAATCACCAACCGACCATAAAGGCGGTATCCCATTAAGTCAGGTTTTAAGATAGTTTATATATTATAACTAAGGGAGATTAATCTAAATTATAATAATAAAAGCCTTACCTTTCACCCCAGCAAAGGGAAGTTACCTACTCATACTTTAAAGTAAAACAAAGAAAGATTTATTGCTTAAAATAAAAATTAAATACAAGAAAGCTGTAAATAAACAAACAAGATATTATCTTCTTAGTATTCTTAAGGAAATCCCCAGAAGAAAGTATGAAAATTTCAAATGAATTCGGCCTCAATTTATAGGCAAATTTTGGCTTTGCGCGTCACGATACGCGTGGATTCTTGACATGTGGCATGTGGCTTTGATGAGATGTTGACACAGGGCACACAACTGTCGGTAGCAGAGTTATTAGCTTGGCGTCGCGACGCGTGAAGGCTTGGAGTCGCGACGCTGATGCCATACTGACGCAAAGAATGACGCGTGTCGGCAGACTGAAATATTGTGCTGATGACATAATGACGCACGTGCTGGCGTGGCAATGATGTGGCGATGACGAGTGTCGGCATCTTAGTAACTGTGGTGCGTCGCGACGCATAAGGTGTGCGCGTCGCGATGCGTAAAATTACATTTTTGCCCTTTTGTCTGTTTTTCACTGTTTTGGCCCCAATTTGATTCCATTGAGTCCTGAAATCTTATTTATCTATAAAATACACAAAACACATCAAAATATTCACAAAACTCGAGAAACTATACAAAATATTAAGTAAAAGGGGCGGTAAATATTGAAATATTTTCCGCTTATCAAGTCCATTCCAGACAGTTGTATACTAAAGATGTGTATAGAGTTATTGAGATAGTTGATATTTGCACGTTTAGTCGTATGTGAACTATTTTTGTACTATGTCATGGTTTTGGGCACTGGTCCCTTATGAGAGATTATATTTGAAAAGAGTATCAGTATTATTCACAGTCAGAAAGTCAGAGGCTTAGGGGGATAGTATGGCCTATTCCCGGCCGGTAGCATTTTCGGATTAGGGATGTTACAGGTTTTTCTAGGTGGTGGGACATATGGTGCGTAACTCTGGGAATTTTGGAAATTCTGGTGTACCTGAGGAGGTTGTTGCGACAGTTGTGCTTGGTTATCATTCCTCCAATTGCAGTTTGGATGGTTTCTCCAACCAGAATTGTAGGTTTGGGAGTATGGGTTTGGATTTGGTCTCTTGAAGGTGTTTATGGAACTGACTATTGGGGTTTTAGCGCGGGCGCAGCGGAAGCTCGTGGTTCGGGCGAAATCATAATTTTAAAACTTTTAAAATTACCGAATAAATTACTCGATATACAATATGAATAATTTATTCATATTTCACCTAAACAAATTTATTCAATATCAAATAACGACATAAATAGTTAAGAAACATCGCGAAACGTTTACAAAATTATTTTTCTGTAAAATGACATAAAACACATTTTTGATCGAACCAACCACCTAATGCACATGGGGGTAGCCTAGGTCAGCCCCAACAGTACTAGGGCAGTTCATGGGCTGCCCAAACAGTGACAAATTCACTGTTTGGGCAGCCGTCACCCGATTGGCTCAAAAGTCACCCTGTAACGCCATTTTTCACCGTTTTCGCATATTTCAACTTCGAAATAGTTTCTGGCAATTGTTGCAATACCAAAAACACATCCAATACATTTATATGACATAATTTTCATTATCATAAACCAAGTTTTCCAGATCTCATCCAGAAACCAAAAAAATCGATATTTCATGCTTTAATCCAATTTTCTTAACATTAATCACAACACCAATCCAAGCCACCACCAATGAAGCACCCAAGAACAATTATAGGCATTACAAGAGTGGTCATAACACTCTAGAATGACAACATATCATCAAATGATCAAATTGAACAAATATTACAATAATATCATTCAATTCTACTTCACACGTGCACCAAGCCTTCTATTCCATCTTCCAAATCAAAAACACTCAAATTCTTAAGAAAAAAGAAACCGTAGAATCTCTCTAGATGCCCAAGAACAAGAAAAATGCTTTCTAAGCTTAGGGATATTGAGGATTACCTTTAATCTCTTAATTTCGTTAAGCTATTTCTTGATTTTCTTCACTTTTCCTTCTTGAATCATCAAGCAAATTTGGAGAGCTATTTGGAAGAGGAGTTTTCGACCAAGGTAAGCCAATAAGAAGAAAAGAAAAAAAAATTCTCTTTAAAAAATATAATTGCCGACCTAGGGAGGGTAATTTGGTCAATTTCCTAATTTAATTCAATTAAATAAAATCAAGCTTTATGTTAGCAAATCAAATTTGCACACCTTAAGCTTAATTAAAACATGACACATGTAACCAATAATAATTAGACATTTTTCATAACAATTATGAAAAAGAATATCATTTAATTATTCAAATATTTAACATTTAAATATCTAAATAATTAATTATTATAATTATTATTATATATATTTTTTATTTACATTAAATAACAAATACATATATTAATGGCATGTGTCAAAGTCTCATTTGACAATTAATTAATATGTATCAAATCAAATTTTGTATCAAATAAAAATACACATTAATTATTAATTGACCAAAATCCCCTAAATGGACAAGGATATATGGTGTGATCTCGTATCAGACCATCATTCACCATAAGTAATAAGCATCTAATGCTTATGTGATAAAATCTCATAAAGCACTGTTCTAAGTTATTTAGTTAACTAAATATTTTCTTAATGTTTATCTTCTTATCAATGACACTACTAGTCATATTAAAATATGTAACAACTGTTTATATAGAACAAGTAACTATCCAATAGTCACAAGTTCTGATATCAAATATCAAAACAATCATTAAACATTATTTTAAATAACTAGATGGGAGATCCGGTATCCAATACCTACAGTTGTCGTATTGTGAGAATCGATATTCTCTATACACAACTATACACATCTCTTTTCTTTAGCTTTATATTTTGCCTTCAATTATTCACAACAATTGTAAATAATTGATTAGAAAACTGTGTCAAACACGTGACTTCTAAAAGTCACTAAAGCCAAGAAACATCATTATAAGATAAACAAAAACCTAATGGAGTTTTCTTAATGCCAATCAAGAATCTCAAGACATAAACTAATTCACGTCAATTCTTACTGCACAAGAAAATATTCTCTCTAGACAATTATATCCTAAAACATATATCTATTTAGATTACTTATCGTGACTTAGCAACTAAGTCACTAACCATCTTGATTTTCAAGAAAATCGGAACAACAGTTCCCGATAGTTTAGACTAATCTAACAATATCCAAGTCTACTTACATTCTAGAACCTATTCTAGAAATTCGCAACCATAAGTGAAGTCAGAAAATATATTCAAATAATATGCATGCAGTGGATAAGAAGTTTAAATTCTATCAACAATATAGAATAAGGAAAACACACAAGCGGCAATTTCCATAATATTACACACTGCTTTAGTTATGGATTATTAACCCAGCAGTGTCTCCCACTACTTTACGTAATACCGTAATCCCCAACGAAAAATGGGAATTCAATAATTAAATCGAATTCCATAGTGAGAAGTGGAGCCCTTGAATATATTTCGACTCACAGCTTTGGCACGATCTCGCCTACGTATATTCATTAGGTAGACAACTCATTGTCAAACACACTCACTATGACTCCTGATTTTGGTCCTGACCGTTTCTCATTATGACAGCTTTGGCACGTTCACATGGAGGCGTATCAAGGCTTCACTTGCCAATGACAAACTCAAGCTACCGATGTAGTCCTGACAGCTTTGGCAAGTTCAGGATTTCCACTTTCACTTAAATTTGCCTAGTATCAAATATACATATGGCATTGATAAAATTATATCAACTACACCCTCACTACTTTGGCACTTTCTCGGATGCAGCCATAGAAAGATACCCATAAACCGTATTGACAAGACGGACCAAGAAACATGCATCCAATACATATCACTCTACTGCCTTATTTAAGCGGTGACATTCCTCAAGAAAGCATTGCTCTACATCAAATACATAATTTAATCTAGATCAATTTCTAAACAATTCAATTCTACCTTAGAAAACATTACTTAACTTAACCATTAAATTTCTGTTACGTTTCCCGTTAGCGTAGAACTAAAAGTCAAGAAACATCTAAATTACATGCATGTGCAAACATCAAAATTGGATTATATATCATATTGTAGGGGGTTTTTAGGGGGTGAATCCGGTAACGCAGCGGAAGCGGTGGAAAATCGTATTTTCCGATTTCAAAACTTTTTCTAGGATTAATTAAATAAACATATTTATTTAACATTCCAATAATCAAATTATGAAAACAAAATTCAAATGAATCATATTCAAGTGAATTTACCAAATTACCCTTATATGGTATTTTGTCCATTTTAGTCTGAAATTGATCTAATCAATTTTGAATGATTCTAAATCATTTCTAAGATGAACTTAGCTTGCTCAAACCATCAAAACACCAAAAGAATCAAAATCCCCAATTTTTAATTATCGGCCGAGAGCTCCATTAGGGGTGCCATTTGTGCACTTTGTCATTTCATGCATCAAAACACATCAAGATGTAATCCAATGAACATGAAACTTTATATGCATCATATACACATCCAAATACACAACATATATGAAAACCCTCAAATTTGGAATTGGTCATGAACCCTAATTTTTCAATTTCCTCAAATTGGACAAATTAGACCAAATAGTTTAAATCAATTACTTTAATCATCATTCTTCCATCCAATCCAAGTCTCAACACAATGAAACAACTCAAGATAAATCTAGGTCATTTAAGAGTGGGTCAATAACTCTAGATTAGCAACATGGTTTCAAAAACCTTAAAAGAAAGTTTACAACTACAATAGTCACAACCTTCCTTCACCATACATGCTCAACACTTCTATCAAACTTCCATCAACAAAAACACAAAGAAATAAAGAAATAAATAATCTAAGAACATCACATGTTGAAGCCTAGAACCTAAGGAACAATTTCCTCTCTAATAGCAAGTTTGAAAAACTTACTAAAATTCCAAGCTTTCTTTGATTTATCTTTCTTTTCTCAAGCTTTCCTTAGTTTCTTCAATGGAGTTTCTTTTGTTTAAAGTGTATTAGGTTAAGTGTAAAGTGAAATGAAAATCAATATATACTTGTAACAAAAGTGCCTTGGCCGAAATTCACCTTAGCATTTACAAGTTTTGTAATTTCAATTTCATTTCAAATTTATGTAATCAACTTGCATAAATATCTTAATACAACTTTATTAGATATTTATTTAAGTCAACAAAAGCAAATAACATCATTTACTTAAATATCCTAACATAAGATATTTATATTTTAATTAATTTAATCATTTAACAATTAAATAAATAATTAATTAATCAAATACAAATATATTAAATATATGTATAATATTTACATTAAATATTAAAAACATATATTCATTTATGATATAAGTCAAATAACTCATTTTGACTATTTATTAATGTGTATTTAAATTAATCAAGTATTAAATGTAAATACACAATAATTAGGCAAATGACTATCTAGTCCCTTTAGCACGTATCTTGCGTTTAACCTTTAAACGACTTTGTAAATAATCAATATTATTTATTAATGTTGCTCTAGTGCTCTACGAGTATGTTTCATTATTGAGACTATCTAGATTCAGGTATATCCGTCACGAAATCTAATTTCGTGTCCATAATCTATCCACCCGTAGATTATGACGATCACGGATAATCTCGCTGAACCATACAGGTCGAGGTCATGGCAAATGTATAATTCCTCCGTCAAAGGTATCCGGATAAATCCCAGAGATATAGATGTAAACGTCAAATCTCTATCGGGATTATCCAGTCGACTATTCTATTAGCAATCTCTAAAAGATATTTAGAACTAGCTTCTAAACTTTACCACGGGCCCATGGTTTTATCTGATTGCTAATCATATGGACTACCTATGCTCTGATACACAGAACTAACGGATCCTATCTTGATACACATAGGACACCCTGAGGATCTGTCTACACCCAACGAACATGAGGAGGCCTGATCTAAATAGATCGGTGACGTGACTGCCGTCTAAGTGTAGAAGATGTCTCATGTGCCCACAATGGCATCTCAAGTATAAGAATCACAAGTGCTACTCAACCCAAGAAGATTCTTATTGATGCTGGTGTACCATCCATTAAGAATCTTCGGTGAGTCGTTCAGTGTTTATCCGCTATAAACACCTACACGTCTATACTAGTCTCCAAGACTAATGGTTCATTGAGAAACCATTGGAATCATATATTTCAGTATACGACATGTACCAGTCTCAACGGGTTTACTATACTGACCAAGTAGTGTAAACCTTGACCAGGAACTGTCTGAGAATGACAACGTCATGATACTTCTCAATGTCTGTTGCGACGCTTTTGCAACTGTATCATGACTAATCATTCTCGGGTCATTACGTCTTTACCATATAGAAAGATAGATTATATTATAGAAACTGCATATATTATTCATAATAATAATGTTTTACAGAAGTATTTAACAGAAATACAACCGGGAATTGGCGCTCTGAGCACCAAACCCAACAAAATCTCCCACTTGCTCTAGTGCCAATATCGATGTATCTAATACCCATCGACTCTACGTGTTTATCAAACAGCTTCGGAGGTATGGCCTTCGTCAGCGGGTCTGCTACATTATCTTCACTCGGTACCTTGCACACGACAATATCCCCTCGCGACACGATCTCTCGAATGATGTGGTACTTGCGTTCCACATGCTTCGACTTCTGATGCGCCCTCAGTTCCTTTGTTTGCGCAATGGCTCCAGTATTATCACAGTATAACGGAATTGCATTCTCGATACTTGGGACAACTCCCAATTCTGTGATAAAGTTCTTTATCCACATAGCCTCTTTTGCAGCTTCAGAAGCTGCAATATATTCCGCCTCAGTGGTGGAATCAGCTGTCGATCCCTGTTTGGAACTCTTCCAACAAACTGCACATCCATTAAGGGTAAAGACAAATCCAGATGTAGACTTTCTATCATCGGGATCCGATTGGAAATCGGAGTCTGTATACCCATTAACCTGCAGTTCGTTTCCTCTATATAACTATTAACTTATCCTTAGTACCTTTAAGATACTTTAGGATATGTTTAATGGCCATCCAATGGTCATTACCTGGATTGGACTGATATCGACTAGTTACGCTAACAGCAAAACTGATATCAGGCCTCGTACATAACATGGCATACATTATGCTACCCAAACATGAAGCATAAGGTTGGTTAGACATTCTAACCTTCTCATCTTCTGTTTGTGGACACATCTTCTTAGAAATATGAATCCCATGTCTGACCGGTATGTTTGATGTCTTACAGTTACCGAAGCTATACCGTTCCAAGATCTTATCTACGTACATTGATTGGGATAACCCAATCAGCCTCATTTGTCTATCTCTATAGAGTTTTATCCCTAAAACATAGGAAGCTTCTCCCCGGTCCTTCATGGAGAAATTCTTACAGAGGTACGCTTTGACGCCTTGCAACATACCTAAATCATTCCCAATGATTAGGATGTCATCAACATATAGGACTAAAAATACGACCATGCTCCCACTGGCCTTCTGATACACACAGTATTCTTACGAATTCTTGAGAAAACCAGACGATCTAATAATCTCATCGAATCGAAGATTCCAACTTCGTGAAGCTTGTTTAAGTCCATAAATGGACTTCTTAAGCTTACATACCATACCCGAGGTTTCGCTGGACGTGAAACCTTCCGGCTATTCCATATAGATTTCTTCATCAAGAAATCCATTTAGAAAAGCTGTTTTGACATCCATTTGCCAAATCTCGTAGTCATGATACGCAGCTATAGAAAGCAAAATCCGGATTTAAGCATTGCTACTGGCGAAAAAGTTTCATCGTAGTCGACGCCAGGTCGCTGCGTGTAACCTTTTGCTACCAGTCGGGCCTTGTAAGTTTCAACCTTACCGTCAGGCCCGCGCTTCCTCTTGTAAACCCATTTACAACCGATAGGAACAATTCCTTCGGGAAGCGAAATCAAGTCCCAAACTTGATTTTCATGCATTGAGTCTATCTCGGATTTCATGGCACTTTGCCATTTCACGGAGTCGATGTCCAACATCGATTCTCTATAGGTGAAAGGATCTGTCTCTTCAACTAAGAGAACATCTAGACTCTTTTCTTGTATCAAATACAAGCGTTCATGAGGTCTAGATACCCTTTCCGACCTACGGAGTGTGTGTGTTGAAGGTCCTTCATCTACTTGAACTTCAGGTTCCTCCGTTGGTTCGTTGTTTTCAGGTTGGACTTCATCAAGCTCAACCTGTCTATGATTACCACCTTCTGATAAAAATTCTACTTCTAGAAATTTTGCGAAGCGAGCTACGAACACATTTCGATGCTCGGTATCATAGAACAGATATCCCCTCGTATTCGAAGGATATCTGACAAACCTAAACTTTTGCCCCCGAGGCGAAAGCTTATCTTACTGAGTTACCCTGACATAGGCAGGACAACCCCAAACCTTAATATAATTAAGATTTGGTCTCCTACCGAACCATACCTGATACGGTGTCGTAGGAACAGCCTTTGAAGGAATCTTATTCAAAAGATGTGCGGCTGTTAAGAGAGAGTAACCCCATAAGTAATAGGGCAAATCTGTGAAACTCAACATCGATCGGACCATATCCAATAAAGTCTGATTTCTCCTTTCAGATACACCATTGTGCTGTGGTGTACCTGGAGGAGTATATTGAGCGAGAATCACATTCTCCTTCATATAATCCATTATGAATAATTTATTCATATTTCACCTAAACAAATTTATTCGATATCAAATAACGACATAAATAATTAAGAAACATCGTGAACTTTTACGAAAATATTTTTCCGCAAAATGACATAAAACGCGTGTTTGACCATCTGAATGCATGTTTTGATGTCACACGCATTTACTGGTAAGGGAGGAAGTACAATACAAGAAATGAAGCCGTCAACCACCGGAATGGTTCTGTCTCGAATGGGAATTGGTGGTGCAACTTCCAAAGGTTCAGGTTCCATGTTGACTAATGCTTCTTGGCCTTCTTGCCTTTCCCTTCTCAACTGTCTGATGGTTCTTTCAATTTTTGGGTCAAGCGGTCGGATTTCAAAGCTTTTGGTTCGTCTCATATAGTGTTTGAGAACCTGAAACACAAGAAAATAGAAATAATAAGTAAAAAGAAATTAGATACAAGTAAAGGTATCTAACTCCAAAACTAATAGTGAAAGATAAATAAGTCTCTGGCAACGGCACCAAAAACTTTACCGGTGCATAATCACACGCGTATAACGCAAGCGCACGTATCGTTCAAGTAGTATAAAAAGTATCGATCCCACGAGGACTTAATACCTAAGCTATTAATTTATGAAGCCAAATGTTTACAAGTATCTTACAGATTGGTTGTTTTGATTGGATGGTGACTTTAAACTTAAAACAGAAAATAAAATTCTGCAAAATGAAATTGAGGAAAATTCAATATTATTAAACTATCCAGGGTTGTGAATCTTTCCAATATCTTTTTAAAAGATGAAGTGGTTATTTTACGTTTGTGTAATATATCGGTTTATTAACCTGGAACACGAAATTATGCAAAAGCCTCTTCCGATGGTCAGATACAAATACCTAGTGTAACTTAATTTATCATATTCATATGTCAACCAAGTTATCTGAATTCATTAAGATTAAATTCCAATTATGGCTACCCCCGCCCGACAGGTATATTCATATCCTGTAAGGAAATCTATTAAAGGGTTATCTATCATCAAGGAAGATCGTGTGCTATTGAGTCTAGGGTTTAAACCTAAAATCCTTTTTTCCAAGTTCATTTTAGGTTTACCAAATCAATCTTATTAATGGCCAGTTAATAAGAAGTATTAAGCTTAAGACTCAATAAATAAACCTTTATATTACCCAAACTGTAAATTAACCCCTTATAAACCGGTGATATTGGAATTCATCACTACCCCAGATAATGGACTTAGTTACGACACATATCTAAGGCTAAGAAAAGCTTAAATAAAATAAAAGACATAAAGTAAATACTGAAAAGTAAATACTGAAAAGTAAATGCTAAAAAGTAAATACTGAAAAGTAAATGCTGGAAATTAAAAATAAAAAATACAATAAAAGAAAATGCTAGAGTAAAATGATTCACTTTTATCACTACTATTTTAGATATCTCCCTTATTAGAATATATAAACTTTGCGTGATAATTACCAACCAGCCATATAGGCGGTATCCTGATTAAATCAAATTAAAAAAATAATTACCAATCGACCAACCAGGCGGTATCCAGTTTAATCAAGTTTAAAACCAATTTCAAATAATTACCAACCGACCAATAAAGCGGTATCCTCATTAAGTCAAATTTTAAATAGTTTATATATTATAATTAAGGGAGATTAATCTAAATATTAGTAATAAAAGCTTTACCTTTTACCCCAACAGGGGGAGTTACCTCCTCATTTTTGAAAAGTAAAAACTGAAAAGTAAAGAAAAGAAAGTATTGTGCATAAAAGTAAATTGCAGAATGTAAAGACTTGAAAAGTAAAGAAAAGAAAGTAAAAATGCGGAAATTAATTACTGAAAGCTGTAAATAAAAAACAAGATACAATCTTCTTAGTATTCTTAAGGAATTACATAGAAGAAAGCATGAATTCAAATCTGAAATTCAGCCTTCTATTTATAGGCAAAATTTACTTCGTGCGTTGCGACGCGTAGATTATTCGTGAGTCGCGACGCGCCATTGATGAAGGACGCGTGGCATGAACTTTAGCTGAGATGGTGACATGTGGCAGAGCTTGAATGATTAACTCAATACTTGTGATGACATGGTGCTGGTGTGGCATTTGACTGAATTATTGTGCTGACGTGGCACTAACGTGGTGATGACATGGCGATGTCGATTGTCGGCAGCATGTGATGGTGACACATGGCATATGATGATTGGCTGATGATGACATGGTTGACACGTGGCAAACTGACTCGGTATGTGACTGATATGGATGCCATGTGGCTGACATGTAGACGACACGTGGTGATGGCGATTGTCGGTAGCATATGATGATGACACGTGTCACGGTGCACATTAGTGGATCTGCTCTGATGTTGACATGTGGCAGGCGCACGTTAGCATGACGCACGTTAGCAAGGTGCATTTTAGCAAATCTTCTCTGATTGTGACACGTATCCCGGCGCACGTTAGTAGACTTCGGCGTACGTTAGCGGTCGCGATGCAGGTTGCGTGTCGCGACGTGCCAAATGATAGTTTTACCCTTTTTGTCCATTTTTCACTGTTTTGGCCCTGAATCATCTCCAGAGAGTCCCGAAACCTTATTTATCTACAAAATAACACAAAACACATCAAAATATTCACAAAACTGAAGAAACTATATAAAATATTAGGTTAAATGAGTGGGAAATAGTGATACATTTACCACTCATCAGTATCAAATCAAATTTTGTATCAAATACAAATACACATTAATTATTAATTGACCAAAATCTTTTAAAGCATGTGTTTTCATTTAACCAATTAAACGATTCGAATTAACTCATTTAATCCGATGAACTATTATGAATAAATTGTATTATTCATAACGCATTACCCAAGTGCTCAACGAGTGCACTTCATACTGTGGGACTCTCTAAGTTTAGGTTTATCCGTTACAAAATCCAATTTCGTGTCCATAATTCACCCACTCATGAATTATGACGACCACGGATAATCTCGCTAAACTATGCAAGTTGAGGTCATTGCATACGTATAATCTCTTCTTCACAGGCTATCCATATCATATCTAGGATATAGATAAGAATGTCAAATACTTATATATGGTATAATATAGTCGACTTTCAAATTTACGATCTCTAAATAAAACTCGAAACTCACTTCCGAACTTATACCACGGCCATGGATTTACTAGATCGCAACCACGTGTAGGATACTTATGTCCTGTACACAGGACTGATGGATTCTATCTTGATACTCACAGGATATCATGAGTGTCAGTCCACACCCAACGAACAGACGAAGGTATGATATAAATAGATCGGTGACGTGACTGTCATCAAAGTGTGAAGGATATCTCATATATCCACAGTGGTATCTCAAGTTGAAGTACCATTATGCTCGCTCAACTCGAGAAGATTCCTATTGACTTTAGTGTACCATCTATTAGGAAATCTTCAGTGAGTCGTTCAATGTTTATCAAATAAACACTTCATATCTATATGAGTCTCCCGAGACTCATGGTTCATTGGGATAAACCATCAGACCAAGTCATGATATACGACATGTACTGGTCTCAGCGGATTTTGCTAACTGACCTGTGTTACTTAATCTTGACTATAAACTTTATTTGAGGATATACTACTTATAGTGACGCTTCCCAATATCAATTACAAACTACGTTGTAACTGCGCACTATGTTGTAAATCCCAGGGTCTTTATCTAATATACATGTATCACTAAAACAAATTTAGTTTCAATCTAATTGTAATTAGATATCTAATCGTAATTAGATCGAATACGTAAATAAAAGACAAGAGGTGCTACCATTAAGTAAGTAATATTACGGAAAAATGAATTGTTCGTATTCATGAATCGGACATAAATACGATCCGGATTGGAACTCCGAGCACCAAACCTAACACTGACTTGGTCATGGAGACATTCTTGCAGGGCTGGTAAGGTTGGGCAACCTTTGTGACATGTTCATTTGAATTACAGATTTGACAAGTGACTTCTTGAATTTACTTACATGATCACTTTTCTTCATTTCTAATGTCTCGACTTTTTTAGCTAGAGATGCATATTTAGCATAAAGGTCATAGTCTTCCCTAAAGTTAAACATACCTTTACCATATGGCTATGGTTTTACAGATGACTCATAAGTGCCAACTGTGTCCCATTGTTGTGCATTCTCTGCAATGTGTTCTAGGTAATCTAGTGCATCTTTGGGATTTTTATCCCTAAATTCACTATTACACATCATCTACACTACTTGTATACCTTCGGGTGTTAAACCCTCGTAGAAATAAGCAACCAGTCTCCATGTTTCAAACCCGTAATGTGGAAAAACATTTAGCATCTCTTTAAACCTCTCCTAATATTGGTAAAGTGTTCCCCCCGACTCTTGTGTGAAAGTTGTGATTCTCCTCTTAAAGGAGTTTGTCCTATGAATGGGAAAGAATTTTTTCAGAAACGGTTCTTGCAAATCATCACATGTTTTGATGGATCCTGACCTAAGGTTCTGCAGCCAAATTTTAGCTTTATTCTTTAAAGAAAAGGGAAAAAACCTTAATCGAATTATATTCATGCTGTAATTTTAGCCTGTGCAAGTGTTACATACCTCTTCAAATTCCCTTAAGTGCTGATAAGGATTTTCTGATTCTAGATCGTGGAATGTGTATAAAAATTAGATGACACTTGGCTTAAAATTGAAACGTACTGCATCTCGGGAAAAACAATGCAAGATGGTGATCCTGTCCTAGTGGGATTCATAAATTATCTGAGTTTCCTATAATGATTAAGATGTTGGGTTTTCTAGGTCAAACCAAGATCAATTAAGCATATGAAATGTGGGAATACAACAAAGTAAGATGGCAGAAATACTCACTTTGATCAGCTAAGTGGATATATAGACAACAAAAATTCCTCCTCCAACTTTCGGCCAAGGTGTCATTTGTGTTGATCTTCAAGCTCCAAGCTTTGAGTGTTGATTACAAGCTCACTGATTGGTTTCCCTATCACCTTTGAATGACTCCTTGTGTGTGCTAGCACTTGTGATTTTTGAATCAAAAAATCAAAGGAGATGAACCCTAGGTTCACGCCCAAAATGGAGAGAAAAAGAAGAAGGTCATTCGGCCATGGTGAGAAAAAAGAGAGAGAGATGAGTGTTTTGTTTTGTTTTTAAAAACTAATTCCAAAAGTCTCACAAAGTTTTGGTATATGCTTTTCCAAAAAGCAAAAACAAATATTTGGAGGGAAATTGGCATTAATGGCTCTCAACTACTCTCATCACTCAAAAAGTGACTTATATCACATCACTCAAAGTTGATGTGACTTCCACCACAAAAGGTGACTTACGATGTGACTTTTGGGCCCCACTTTAATTCAAAATCCAAGTGGGCCTGTAAACACATTCCGAGCTCGGGTTCGTTAATTCCGAATTAACGAACTTTTCGTTGCGACGTAATTAAATCAAATTTAATTAAATAATTATGCCTAGCAAAATTATTATTCACGTCACTAACGAATTAATTCTAAATTAATTCGTTCACCCGAATTAAAATCCAATTTGAATTCCGCGTCGAAATATAATTTCGTTTAATATATCGAATATATTATTTTATCGATTAATTACAAATTAATCGTTCTCTCTCTTTAATTAATATTTTATCCCAGATAAAATATCTCTGTAATTAATCCTAGATTAATTTTCTCTCTCTTATAATTAATCCCAGATTAATTATGTACGAGTCATACGTCATCAGTGAATCTTCGGGAAGCGACCCATGAGATCCCTGGATATATTGGCAGTAAATTCGGTCGTCAGACTATCCGAACACGTACGTACCTCGTACTACGTTTTTACCGATTTACGAGACATGGTTGGCTTCTAACAAAGCACTGTGCCTACCCAATTCTCCAGAAATATTCTTATAAGGAATATGTAATCTGTGTCAGGCGTAGTATACGTAGTATTGCGTATTATGATCCAGTATCAGATGTCACATATAAGGCATGGGGCTGGAATTGTGTCTGCCTTGTACGAAGCATATATCGGATCTCTGGTAACTAGTCTCTATAATTGGATAATCATAACCTAGTCAAATTATCTCGATGACTGTAGTACTAAAGAGTGCTAGTTTCGTATCATGCGTGATCATAATCTCCATATGACTGGAGTGATACTTCCATCTTGACATCACACCCAATACACTACGATTCTCAATATACCCAGAAGAGGCGTACATAGAACATGTTAAAGCCTTGGACGACCAAAACCAAAGTTTATTGATTGTCGCAAGTATTAGCGATGCAAGTCTCAGGTTAAGACTAAATACACCTACCCTGATTTGGACTTCCATAGACACATAGTCATACTACCAATGGAATTCCGATGGGTCTATCCAGAGCGAAGCTGTTTCCGTACCATCGGTAAACACAACCTCCTATTACACTTGCATGAGTATCCAATACCCAAATATATGAGAACTATGTCGTTATGCTCTCATAACACGCACAAGTGCAATACTAGTCTATTCTGCATTATCGATGTCCAATCTCGATAATACTACGACTAGGGATATTTTAATGATTAAACCTTAGTGGATTAATATTATCTCATATCATATGGACTTTTATCATTTATATATCCCAGTAATCCAATTACAAATGATAAAAGAGCAATTTCCTTTGTCACATAGTTAATTTGTACAACAACACCATGTTTTGTACAAATAGTGATGTTATGGGTCATAATTGTCCAACATAAGATCGCCATGCTGAGAGTCATTTTCTTCATGATCAACTGGATTTTCAACTCGGGCCCGTCTGTCTGTCCAATGGGCTTTCAATTAATTTATAAGGCATGGACTTTGGCAACCAAAGCCCAATAAGGAATCACCCTTTGCAAAAAATCAATTTAGGCCCATTAGGCCCAATTAAAATTTTAAAGGTCCATTATATTATATTTGGACTTTATGGAAATGATTTTCGGCCCAATTGGATCCAACCAATTATCCTAAACCAAACTTGGCCCAACCAAGCCCATTAAGCTCAAATACAATATTTTTTTTTAGCCCAATTAATTAAATCACAATATTCCAAATTTCGCATTTTAATTAATTAAAATGTATTAGCCATAATTAATTATTTAAATCAACATTCCCAAAACACCAATTTACACAATTAATCATGCTTTAATTAATCAACTTATGTCTAACATAAATTGAAGCAAAATCAATCCGAACATGCTCTTAAGGCTCTCGGCAATTAGGGAATTTTTATATCAATTTTGATTTCAATCCAATTAAACCACAAATTAATATATCTCATGCATTTTAAACATATCCAATTGTCTAAAATTCAAAATCACCAAGAGCTTAGGGCTCCTACACCATTCGACCAAGGCACCAAATTTGGGGGAAAATTAATCCAATTAATTTTTCTTCAAATTGATCATGCACAACTCAAAGTTAATATATTATAAGCATGCTCAAACAAATAATTTGCCAAAAACATGCTCAAATCAAAAATACCCAAATTAAAGTTAAGAACCCTAAATTCCAATTTCATGCTTAATAACCGCTCTGATACCATTGTTGGGTTTTCTAGGTCAAACCAAGATTTTAATTATATGAAATGTGTGAATACAACAAAGTAAGATGGTGGAAATACTCACTTTGATCGGCTAAGTGGATGTGTAGACAACAAAAATTCCTCCTCCAACTTTCGGCCAAGGTGTCATTTGTGTTGATCTTCAAGCTCCAAGCTTTGAGTGTTGATTCCAATCTCAATGATTGGTTTCCCTATCACCTTTGAATGACTCCTTGTGTGTGCTAGCACTTATGATTTTTGAATCAAAAAATCAAAGGAGATGAACCCTAGGTTCACGCCCAAAATGGAGAGAAAATGGAGAAGGCCATTCGGCCATGGTGAGAAAAGAGAGAGAGAGAGATGAGTGTTGTGTTTTATTTTCTAAAAACTAATTCCAAAAGTCTAACAAAGTTTTGGTATATGCTTTTCCAAAAAGCAAAAAAAAACATTTGGAGGGAAATTGGCATTAATGGCTCTCAACTACTCCCATCACTCAAAAAGTGACTTATATCACATCACTCAAAGTTGATGTGACTTCCATCACAAAAGGTGACTTGCGATGTGACTTTTGGGCCCCACTTTAATTCAAAATCCGAGTGGGCCTGTAAAAACATTACGAGCTCGGGTTTGTTAATTCCGAATTAACGAATTTTTCGTTGCGATGTAATTAAATCAAATTTAATTAAATAATTATGCCTAACAAAATTACTATTCACGTCGCTAACGAATTAATTATAAATTAATTCGTTCGCCCGAATTAAAATCCAATTTTAATTCCGCGTCAAAATCTAATTTCGTTTAATATATCGAATATATTATTTTATCGATTAATTCCAAAATAATCGTTCTCTCTCTTTAAATAGTATTTTAGCCCAGATAAAATATCTCCGTAAGTA
This sequence comes from Zanthoxylum bungeanum, assembly GCA_019454045.1. Lineage (NCBI taxonomy): Eukaryota > Viridiplantae > Streptophyta > Magnoliopsida > Sapindales > Rutaceae > Zanthoxylum > Zanthoxylum bungeanum. The sequence goes on along the minus strand of SKCR01023735.1, from coordinate 88,814 downwards.
ATCCTAGATTAATTTTTCTCTCTCTTATAATTAATCGCATATTAATTATGTGCGAGTCATACGTCATCGGTGAATCTTCGGGAATGGACCCATGAGATCCCTGGATATGTTGGCAGTAAATCAGGTCGTGGGACTATCCGAACACGTACGTACCTCGTACTACATTTTTACTAATTTACGAGACATGGTTGGCTTCTAGCAAAGCACCGTGCCTACCCAATTCTCCAGAAATATTCTTATAAGGAATATGTAATATGTGTCTGGCATAGTATATGTAGTATTGCGTATTGCGATCCAGTATCAGATGTCACATGCAAGGCCTGGGGCTGGAATTGTGTCTGCCCCGTACGAAGCATATATCGGATCTCTGGTAACTAGTCTATATAATCGGATAATCATGACCTAGTCATATTATCCCGATGACTGCAGTACTAAAGAGTACTAGTTCTGTATCTTGCGTGATCATAATCTCCATATGACTGGAGTGATACTTCCATCTTGACATCACACCCAATACACTACGATTCTCAATATACCCAGAAGAGGCGTACAAAGAACCTGTTAAAGTCATGGACGACCAAAACCAAAGTATATTGATTGTCGCAAGTATTAGCGATGCAAGTCTCAGGTTAAGACCAAATACACCAACCCTGATTCGGACTTCCATAGACACATAGTCATACTACCAATGGAATTTCGGGGGGTCTATCCAGAGCGAAGCTGTTTCCGTACCATCGGTAAACACAACCTCCTATTACACTTGCATGAGTATCCAATACCCAAATATATGAGAATTATGTTGTTATGCTCCCATAACACGCACAAGTGCAATACTAGTCTATTCCGTATTATCGATGTCCAATCTCGATAATACTACGACTAGGGATATTTTAATGATTAAACCTTAGTGGATTAATATGTCTCATCTTATTAATCTGGAACTAATCATATGGACTTTATCATTTATATATCCCGGTAATCCAATTACAAATGATAAAAGAGCAATTTCCTTTGTCACATAGTTAATTTGTACAACAACACCATGTTCTGTACAAATAGTTATGCTATGAGTCATAATTGTCCAACATAAGATCGCCATGTTGAGAGTCATTTTCTTCATGATCAACTGGATTTTCAACTCGGGCATGTGGATTTGCATTTTGGTTCTCGGCCATTTCGACTAACGATGAAGGTGATGGAGACTCTCTATTTAATCTACCGCTAAATGATAGAGACCAATGTTTCATGTAACTTAAATGCAAACTATATGCTAAAAGTTAAAAATGCAAATACAATACTTTCAAAAAGAAAATAATAAACAAGTGGAAAAAAAAAAAAATAAAAAATAAAAATGACAACAAGAGAAACGAAAAACAAATAAAGAAAATACAAATGCAGTGATTTAGATCTAAAAACGTCCTTTGATTCTTGTCAATTCAAATCTCAATTGAATTTCTCGTTCAGCTATCTCAATCTCTCGAATAAAGTTCTCACAAAACATTATGGAAGAATCTCTAGATGGGGATGGTTCAAGAAATTCTTTGGCAAAATACAAGCTCCATTTTAATTGATTTTTTTGTCTCCTGTAACCTTGAAAAATTTAAAACATGGTCTGTCAGTATGTGGGATTTCTGGGTTCAGAATTCATTTATGATCAATCAGGACATTTTGGATCTATACAAATGTAAAAATGAAAGATAATGAGATGCAGAAAAAATACAAAAAAATAAAAGTACAAAAAAAATTAAGAAAAGAAAAGGAAAAAATATATACAAGGATTATTCTATCTACTAAATTTATTCCCCGACAACGGCACCAAAAACTTGACACGCTCAAAAAGTGGTTCTTTACTCCCAAGTATGAGAGTGTCGAAGTAATAAAATAATCTGGTATGACCGGGGTCGATCTACAGAGAATAACTTTAGTTAAATAAAATAATAATTTGAGTGAAAAAAGAAGGCTGGATTATTTGAAGTGATTGAAAATTTTAATTTAAACTGCAATAATAAAATAAAATATTGGGGTTATGAGATCCACTTTTAATATTTTAAATATAGAAATCTCACTTTTAATAATATATAAATTATCATTATTACCAAATTAATTTATTTCTGGAATTAATTATGCCAAAACATATAAAACCAGCCATAAAGGTGGTGATAACTTTTGTCTATAACAAGTCTAGTTAGGTACTCAATTATGCCAAATAAATAAAACCAACCATATAGGCGGTATCAAAGTTTGTGAATAATTAATCCAGATTTAAAATAAGTATTAATCATTATATTATAATTTATATATTATAATATAAGTAAGATTAATATATATTTTCATTTTAAAAGCTTCACCCTTTTCCCCAACAAAAAGAAATTAGCTACTCATAATTTGAATAAAAACACACACAATTTTACTACTGAAAGAAAAAGAAAATACAAGAAAGCTTTAAAGAAAATAAAACACACAAGAGCCGGATCCCTTCACAAAATTTCGGAAATAATTGTGTGAAGAAAGCTGAAGAAAATGAGGTGGAGAGCACCTCAATTTATAGAAATTTTGCAAGCATTCTCCACAAATTTCTCCACCATTTCCTCCACCAAAGATGCAAGCATGTTTGGTGGAAGTTTGACAATTGTAGATTGTCATTTTCCATTTTTTTTTTGTTTATTTTTTTATAATGACTTTAATAGTTACATATAACACACTTTGGAGTTTTCATCAATTTCGATCTTGAAAAATTCAGAATTAGAAACTCTTATGAGCAGTAAAGTTGTAGATCTTTGAGTCTTCTTACATCTAGAACTGGAATCAATTCAATCCGATATCGGAGTAAAACGTTATGTCCAAAATACGAAAATTATGCAGGGTTGGAATTTCCGATGTTGTACACTGTTAGAACGCCCTATTAAATTTCTGGTCTCCAAAATCAAAATATCAAGTACATTTGTCTAGATATGCATCCAAAGTATTATTTCACCTACATAAAATATAAAAATCACAATAAACATAAATATAATTATTATTTAACAAATATGCTTATTTAGGGGGATTAATGAAACTATAAGTGTAACATGATTAATTTTTCTTTTAATAAATGTGCACTTTTTAGTGTCCATCACACACCTTAACCAGCTTATTACTAGTCTCTAATAATTTAAGTGAAAAAACTTTAAAAAGAAAAATCCTTAAACAAATTAGTAATTATTTTTTCTTTCTAAATGATCAAATAAATAAATTATCTTGTACGTTTTACCCTTCTTCCATACACACATAAACAAGGTATTAATCAATTCATTGTGCTCATAATATTCACAGGTCTCATTGAAAAAAGAGTAATATTTTTTTCCTAAATCTATATTAGAGTTCACACCCTTTGGCAATGAAATTTTATTTAAAAAAACAAAAATATATTTTTTTTTAAATAATGATGCATCTTCAATCATCGTAACAAGTTTTAGGCCAGTGACTCCCTAAACAGTTGGCTTTAGGGCACTATGTGTTAAAACACCCCTACGGACTTAAATGCCATGATCTCATATATTAAAAAGAAAAAGTGTATGATTTCCTTAAGCTTTCTCTTTAACCCATATAACGAGCTTTGGGTCACTGACTCTCAGACCAGTTGGCTTTAGGGCACTAAGTGTTAAAACACCCATACGGACTTAATTGCTCGAGTTAGAGAGACTATGAAATCAAACTTATTCACACATTTTTTCTTCTTTTTTTACAAACTCAAGCTCTACCATTTTACGCGAACAATCACTAATTACTGAGGCAAGATGTCCGGTTACTAAGTAAGAGCATGGTTATATTTTTTAAATAAACACTAATTTCACTGCCTTTAGGTGCTACCTCCAACAAACTAGAGAACTGTTGATAATATTACAAAATTTTCACTTACAACCCATGTTTAAATGTTACCGTGTGTGTTGATAATACCTATCAGATGAGCATATGAAGATCAAATTTAATCAATATTATGGAGAATTCACAAATTTAAATAATTCAAAAAAAAAGGAACGAAAATTACTTGTTACGAATTATTTTGAAATACGTCTCAGGAGCGAAAACTCCTTACACAGCCAGCTCTGAATAACAATTCCACTTGGTTAGTCAAAAATTTATTGTTACTTTGTGTATATTTTTTTTTTTGAAAACACAAAAGAAAATCAAAACAAATATTTTTTTTTACACACAAAATAACAACAAAGCAAAAACATCATAGAATTTTTAAAGAAAAACACAACAATGAAACATAAAAATAAAAACTATATAGTCAACTATCCCATCCCTCCAACCAATTTGAGATATTATCCTCAATATCTGAAAAAGAAAAAGTAGAGTTTAGAAGACATCATCTGGTTAATGTGGAATTGACAATTAAATCTACAACACTTCTACTAAAAAGAAAGGTCACATATTAAAACAATAAAAGGAAATCAAAACAGTAAATGATATGTACTGATAGTTGTGATTGTGGCTCACATCTTCCTCTGATTTTACGTCCAGTAACGGCTTTAACGCCCTATATGGGTCGAGGATATGTTTCTCATCCAATTTTCTTATAAAATGGCAAACAATGTCTTTTAAAGTTAAATTTTCGAGATTGTATTATTGTCTTTCTTTTTGAAATTATGCATGTAAATTGTGAATCAGTGTTTCAAATCCACTAGGATATGTCTCAAGAGTCAATGATATATTATCTAATGACTTCTTACTCGATTTATCTTTAATGGATCGATTTTTTTCTTCGCGATTATTAGACATCATTCCTAAAGAACGGCAACGAGTGTTGCACGTCCAACGTGCGTATTTATAACAATCACCTAGTTATTTAGCTCTCTATTTCTTAGCATATGTGTTTTTCTCCAAACCAGGTATGTAAAAGAAGAATGAATCAAGAAATTTAAGGTCTCTTATTTTAATCACTTCTTTTTTTGTAAAGGTTTAACACTTTTTTGGATGGTCGACATGTCCTGACATTATTTTTGAAATGTATTATGCATGTCTTTTTTAAAGGATTAGTGCATTTTATATCTTTTAAAGTCCATCCAATTCCCTATTTATATTTTCTCAACACATTTAACAATTTACCTTCATGATTGTTTTTCATAGAAGAAGAAATTATCGCTGGGTAAGTTTGTTTATCCCCAAAAAATGTATACTTCAAGTCTTCTGACAAAGTCTTCAATTCCAAATTGGGTGCTTCCTCATATTTTTCTTCTTCCAGTGTGTCTAGCTCTTCAAGATTTTGTTTCTCTCTATCATCTTTCAGTACCTGTATAGAATCAAGTAAAAAATCATTAGAAGTATCCCAATCTAATTGCGTGCTTGATTCAACAAAATTAGCAGTATAAATTTCCATGGGATTAGATAAACTCCCCTGAATATATTCATCCACAACTGGTTCAATTAATTCTATGCTCTCGTCTTCAATGTCCTCATCGTATGGTTGTTTGCACATGTTAAAAACATTAAGTTTCAATGTCATATTGCTAAAGGATAAATTCATGATTCCATTCCTGTAATTAATTAAAGCATTAGTTGTTGCTAAAAAAGGACGACCAAGTATTATAGGAATTGGCTTATAACTGTCATTTACAGGTCGTGTTTCCAAGATAATAAAGTCCACATGATATATGAATTTATCGACTTGTATTAACACGTCTTCCAAAATTCATTTCGATACCTTGACTGATTTATCGGCAACTAATATCTTTTAAAGTCCATCCAATTCTCTGTTTGTATTTTCTCAACACATCAGAGAAGAAGAAATTACCGCAGGGTAAGTTTGTTTATCCCCAAGAAATGCATACTTCGAGTCTTCTGACACATTCTTCAATTCCAAATTGGGTGTTTCCTAATTTTTTTCTTCTTCCGGTGTGTATAGCTCCTCAAGATTTTACTTCTCTCAATCATCTTCCAGTACCTGTATAGAATCAAGTAAAAAATCATTAGAAGTATCTCAATCTAATTGCGTGCTTGATTCAACAAAATTAGCAGTATAAATTTCCATGGGATTAGATAAACTCCCCTGAATATATTCATCCACAACTGGTTCAATTAGTTCTATGCTCTCGTCTTCAATGTCCTCATCGTATGGTTGTTTGCACATGTTAAAAATATTAAGCTTCAATGTCATATTGCTAAAGGACAAATTCATGATTCCATTCCTGTAATTAATTAAAGCATTAGCTGTTGTTAAAAATGGATGACCAAGTATTACAATAATTGGCTTATAACTGTCATTTAAAGGTCATGTTTCCAAGACAATAAAATCCACATGATATATGAATTTATCGACTTGTATTAACACGTCTTCCACAATTCCTTTCGGTACCTTGACTGATCTATCGGCAACTAAAAGAGTAGTTAAAGTTGGTTTTAACTCACCAATATTAAGTTGTTGGTAAACCAAAAATTGAAGCAAATTGACACTGACTCCAAGATCAAGCAAACCACGTTCAATTTTTTTTATTTCCAGTAATACAAGAAATAGTTGGACAACCAGGGTTCTTGTATTTTAATGCATTATTGGTTGAGAGAATGGAACTTACCTGTTCAGATAGAAAATATTTTTTCTTACATGATGTTTTCTTTTAACGATGCACAAGTCTTTCAGAAATTTGACATAAAATGGTATTTGTTGGATGGCATCTAACAAAGGAATATTAACCTTTACCTATTTGAATATTTCATATATCTCTGGGGAATGGTTCAATTTCTTTATTTTTAATGCCTGTAGAAATAGAGGTGCATGAGAAAAATTTTTATCTTCAATGATGGGTAATGGTTCATCAACCATTTCCTTACCCTCTGAATCTGATTTATTTTCAGCTTCGCGAGGTTCAAGAATAGATATGTGGATGACCTTACCACTTCCAAGAGTAATAACAGATTTGACTTAGTGTATGTGTTGATTACTAGAATTACCCTCGTGAGGGTTTTGATGACTCTTGTAGTTTGGTTGTGGTTGTGTAGGAAACTTTCATTTCTCATTAATGGTCAAAGCAGATGTGATTTTGGAGAAAGTATCATTCAGATCAATCAATGTTTGCACATTTTGTTTATTAATGGATTATTGTTTCTCAATGAATGCATGCAAAGTATTCTCAAGGGTTTTTTTAGGTGGTGGGACATATGTGCGTAACTCTGGGAATTTTGGAAATTCTTGTGTACCTGAGGAGGTTTTTGCGATTGTTGTGCTTGGTTATCATTCCTCCAATTGAAATTTGGATGGTTTCTCTAACCAGAATTGTAGGTTTGGGAGTATGGGTTTGGATTTGGTCTATTGAAGGTGTTTATGGAAATGACTTTATCGTTGAGACATTCTTGCAGGGCCGGTAAGGTTGGGCAACCTTGTGTGACATGTTTATTTGAATTACAGATTTGACAAGTGACTTCTTGAATTGACTTGACATGATCATTTTTCCTCATTTCTAATGCCTCGACTTTCTTAGCTAGAGATGCATATTTAGCATAAAGATCACGGTCTTCCCTAAGGTTAAACATACCTACACTAGATGGATGTGGTTTTACAGATGACTCATAAGTGCCAACTGTGTCCCATTGTTGTACATTCTCTCAATGTGTTCTAGGTAATCTAGTGCATCTTCGGGATTTTCATCCCTAAATTCACCATTACACATTATCTCCACTACTTGTCTACCTTGGGGTGTTAAACCCTCGTAGAAATAGGCAACCAGTCTCCATGTTTCAAATCTGTGATGTGGACAAACATTTAACATTTCTTTAAACCTCTCCCAACATTGGTAAAGTGTTTACCCCGACTTTTGTGTGAAAGTTGTGATTCTCCTCGTAAATGAGTTTATCCTATGAGGAGGAAAGAATTTTTTTCAGAAACTATTCTTGCAAATCATCCCATGTTCTGATGGATCCTGACCTAAGGATCTGCAGCCAAATTTTAGTTTTATCATTTAAAGAAAAAGGAAAAAAACTTTAATCGAATTATATTCATGCTACAATTTTGGTCCGTGCAAGTGTTACATACCTCTTCAAATTCCCTTAAGTGCTGATAAAGATTTTCTGATTCTAGACCGTGGAATGTGGGTAAAAGTTGGATGACACCTAGCTTAAAATTGAAACATGTTGCATCTGGGGGAAAAACAATGCAAGATGGTGATCATGTCTTAGTGGGATTCATTAATTGTCTGAGTGTCCTAGGATGATTAAGATCGCTATGCTGAGACTCATTTTCTTCCTGATCAACTGGATTTTTAACTCGGGCAGGTGGATTTTCATTTTGGTTCTCGGCCATTTTGATTGACGATGAAGGTGATGGAGACTCTCTATTTAATATACCGCTAAATGATCGAGACCAATGTTTCATGCAACTTAAATGCAAACTATATGCTAAAATTTAAAAATGAAAATACAATACTTTCAAAAAGAAAATAATAAACAAGTGAAAAAAAATAAAAATAAAAAATAAAAATGACAACAAGAGAAAAGAAAAACAAATAAAGAAAATAAAAATGCAGTGATTTAGATCTAAAAATGTCCTATTATTCTTATCAATTCAGATCTCAATTGAATTTATCGTTCAGCTGTCTCAATCTCTCGAATTAAGTTCTCACAAAAAATTATAGAATAATCTATGGATAAGGATGGTTCAAGAAATTCTTTGGCAAAATACATGCTCCATTTTAATTGATTTTTTTTGTCTCTTGTAACCTTGAAGAATTAAAAACAGGATCTGTCTATATATGGGATTTCTGGGTTCAGGATTCCTTTAGGATCAATCAAGACATTTCGGATATACACAAATGCAAAGATGAAAGAATATGAGATGCAGAAAAAATACAAAAAAATAAAAGTAAAAAATAAAAATAAAAATAAAAATAAATAAAAAAATATGTACAAGGATTATTCTATCTATTAAAATTATTCCCCGGCAACGACGCTAAAAACTTGACACGCTCAAAAAGTGGTTCTTTACTCCCAAGTATAAGAGTGTCGAAGTAATAAAATAATCCGGTAAGACCGGGGTCGATCCACAGGGAATAAACTTTAGTAAAATAAAATAATAATTTAAGTGAAAAATAAAAAGGCTAGAATATTTGAAGTGATTGGAAATTTTAATTTAAACTGCAATAATAAAATAAAATATTTGGGTTAAGAGATCCACTTTTAATATTTTAAATATATAAATCTCACTTTTTATAATATAAAAATTGTCATTATTACCAAATTAATTTATTTCGGGAATTAATTATGCCAAAATATATAAAATGAGTCATAAAAGCGATGATAACATTTGTTTATAACAAGTCCAGTTAGGTACTCAATTATGCCAAATAAATAAAATCAACCATATAGACGGTATCGAATTTTGTCAATAATTAATCAAGATTTAAATTAAATATTAATCATTAGATTACAATTTATATATTATAATATAAGTGAGATTATTCTATATTTTCATTTTAAAAGCTTCACCATTTTCCCCAGTAAAAAGAAATTAGCTACTAATAATTTAAATAAAATCACACATAATTTTATTACTAAAAGAAAAAGAAAATACAAGAAAGCTTTAAAGAAAATAAAACACACAAGAGCTGGATCCCTTCACAAAATTTCAGAGAGAATTGTGTGAAGGAAGCTAAAGAAAATAAGGTGCAGAGCACATCTATTTATAGAAAATTTGCAAGCTTTCTCCACCATTTGCTCCACCAAACATGGAAGTTTGACAATTGTAGATTGTCGTTTTCCATTTTTTTATTTATTTTTTCATAATGACTTTAATAATTACATATAACACACTTTGGATTTGTCATCAATTTCGGTATTGAAAAATTCAGAATTAGAAACTCTTGTGAACAGTAAGGTTGTAGATCTTTGAGTCTTCTTTCATCTAGAACTAAAATCACTTCAATCCGATATCGGAGTAAAAAGTTATGTCCAAAATACGAAAATTACGCAGGGTTAGAATTTCCGAAGTTGTACACTGTTAGAACGCCCTATTAAATTTATGGCCTCCCAAATCCAAATATCAAGTCCATTTTTCTATATATACATTCACAGTATTATTTCGCCTACATAAAATATAAAAATCACAATAAACATAAATATAAATATAATTATTATTTAACAAATGTGTTTAATTAAGGGGATTAATGAAACTATAAGTGTAAAATAATTAATTTTTCTTTTAATAAATGTGCACTTTTTAGTGTTCATCATGGATCGATCTCGGACTTACCGATTATTTTATTACTTTGACACTCTTATACTTGGGAGTAAATAATCACTTTGTGAGTGTGTAAAATTTTTGGAGTCTTTGCCGGAGAGTATAATTTAGTAGATAGAATAATAATTTTTTTCTTTATTTTTTATTTTTATTTTTATTTTTGTATTTTATGCATCTCATTTTTTTCTTCTTATTTTTAGTTGTGTAGATCCAAGATGTCCTGATTGATCCTAAATGAATTCTGAACCCAGACATCCCACGTATAGACAAACCATTTAGTCGATTCTTCAAGGTTACAGGAGACAGAAAACTCAAATAAAATGGAGCTTGTATTTTGCCAAAGAATTTCTTGAACCATACCCCTCTAGAAATTCTTCCATAATTTTTGTGAGAACCTAATTCGAGAAATTAAGACAGTTGAACAAGAAATTCAATTGAGATCTGAATTGACAAGAATCAGATGACGTTTTTAGGAATTAATCACTATATTTTTTTCTTCTTTTGTCATTTATTTTAACTTTTTTCACTTCTTTATATTTGTTCTTTTTGTAAGTATTGCATTTGCATATTTAAATTTTAGCATATAGTCTGCATTTAGGTTACATGAGACATTGGTCTCAATCATCTAGCGATAGATTAAATAGAGAGTCTTCATCACCTTCACCGTCAGTTAAAATGGCTGATAACCAAAATGAAAACCCACCTATCTGAGATGGAAATCCAGTTGATCAGGTAGAAAGTGAGTCTCAGCATGGCGATCTTAATTATCCTAGGACACTCAGAGAATTCACGAATCCCACTAGGACATGATCACCATTTTGCATTATTTTTCCCCCAAATACATCACGTTCCAATTTATACGAGGTGTCATCCAACTTTTATCTACATTTTAATGGTATAGAATCAGAAAATCCTTATAAGCACTTAACGAAATTTGAAGAGGTATGCAATACTTGCACAGACCAAAATTATAACATAAATATAATTTGACTCAAGTTATTTCCCTTTTCTTTAAATGATAAAGATAAAATTTGGTTGTAGAACCTTAGGTCCGAATCTATCAGAAAATAAGATGATTTGCAAGAGCAATTTCTGAAAAATTTCTTTCCCCCTCATAGAACAAACTCCTTTAACAGGTGAATTACAACTTTCACATAAAAGTCGGGGGAAACACTTTACCAATGTTGTGAGAGATTTAAAGAAATATTAAATATTTATCCACATCACGGGTTTGAAACATGGAGGCCGGTTTCCTACTTCTACGAGGGTTTAACACTTCAAAGTATACAAGTAATGGAAATAATACGTAATGGTTAATTTAAGGACAAAACTTCTGAAGATGAACTAGATTACCTAGAACGCATAGGAAAGAATGCACAATAATGGGACACAGTTGACACTTATGAGTCATCAGTAAAACCAAAGTCATCTGGTAGAGGCAGGTTTAACCATAAAGAAGACCATGACCTTTATGCTAAATATGCATCTCTAGCTAAAAAAAGTTGAGGTGTTAGAAATGAGGAAGAGTGATCATGTCAAGTCAATGCAAGAAGTCACATGTCATATCTATAATTCAAATGAACATGTCATACAAGTTTGCCCAACCTTGCCAGCCCTGCAAGAATGTCTTCATGACCAAGTCAGTTCCATAAACACTTTCAAGAGACTAAATCCAAACTCATACTCCCAAACCTACAATTCTGGTTGGATAAACCATCCAAACTTCAATTGGAGGAATGATAACCAAGCACTACTATCGCAACAACCTCATCGGGTACACCAGAATTTCCAAAATTCTCAGAATTATGCACCATATGTCCCACCACCTAGGAAAACCCTTGAGGATACCTTGCATGCATTCATTGAGAAATATGAAGCCATTAATAACCAAAATGTGCAAACATTGATTGATCTGAAAAATACTTTTTCCAAAATCACATCTATATTGACCATTAATAAAAAAAAATGAAAGTTTCATACACAACCATAGCCAAACCCCAAGAGTCATCAAAACCCTCACGAGGGTAGTTCTGGTAATCAACACATAGACCATTCAAATATGTTATTACTATTCACAGTGGTAAGGTCATCCAAAGACTTATTCTTGAACCTCGTGAAGATTCAGCTTCTGCGGGTAAGGAATGGGTTGATGAACCATTACCTATCGTTGATGATAACGATTTGTCACATGCATCTTCATTTCCTCAAGCATTGAAAATAAATAAATTGAACCATTCCCCAGAGATATATGAAATATTCAAACAAATGAAGGTCAATATTCTTTTGTTAGATGTCATCCAACATATACCATCTTATGCCAAATTTCTGAAAGACTTGTGCACCGTTAAGAAAATAAATTAGGTAAGAAAGAATGTTTTTCTAGCTGAAAAAGTAATCTCCATTCTCTCAACCAATAATGCATTAAAATCCAAATACCCTGGTTGTCCAACTATTTCATGTATTATTGGAAATTATAAAATTGAACATGCATTGCTTGATCTTGGAGCTAGTGTCAATTTGCTTCAATTTTCGGTTTACCAACAACATAATATTGGTGAGTTAAAACTAACTTCAACTACTCTTTTACTTGCTGATATATCAATCAAGGTACCGAAAGGAATTGTGGAAGACGTGTTATTACAAGTTGATAAATTCATATATCATGTGGATTTTATTGTCTTGGAAACATAACTTGTAACAGATAGTTAGAAGCCAATTCTTGTAATACTTGGTCATCCATTTTTAATAACAGCTAATACTTTAATTAATTACAGGAATGGAATCATGAATTTTTCCTTTCAAAATATGATGTTGGATCTTAATGTGTTAAAATGTGCAAACAACCATACGATAAGTACATGGGAGTTTATCTGACCCTATAGAAATTTGTACAACTAATTTTCTTAAATCAAGTACGTAATTAGATTCAGATATTTCTAATAATTTTTCTTTACTTGATTGTACACAGGTACTGGAAGACGATGGAAAGAAGTAAAATTTAGAGGAAATATGAACACTTGAAGAAGAAAAATATAAGGAAGCACCCAAATTGGAATTAAAGACTTTGCCATAAGGATTGAAGCATGCATTTCTTGGAGTTGAACAACCTTACCATGTGGTGATTTTTTCCTCTCTCACTTGCATTCAAAAAGGTAAGTTGTTAAATATGTTGAGAGAACATAAACTTGTAATTGGATGGACTTAAAAAGATTTAAAAAGCATTAATCATTTGATATGCACACATAGAATACATTTAGAAGATAATGTCAGGACATATCGTAAACCCTAAAAAAGATTAAACCATCACATGAAAGAAGTGGTAAAAATAAAAGTACTTAAACTTCTTGATGTATGCATTATCTACCCATCTCCGATAGTAAGTGGGTAAGTCGTACACAAGTTGTGCCAAAAAATTTTGGAATAACTATTGTAAAAAATGATAAATGAGAATCAATTCCAACTCGAATCTTCTAGTTGGCGTATGTGCATTGATTATAGAAAATTAAGTGACACTACTAAAAAAATTATTTTCCTTTACCATTTATTGACCAAATTTTGGAAAGAGTAGCAGGACATCCCTACTAATGCTTTCTTGATGGTTACTCAGGTTATTATCAAGTTCTCATTGCTTTAGAAGACCAGGAAAAGACCACATTCACATGTCCCTTCGGAATATTTACATTTAGGAGTATACCATTTGGACTTTGTAATGCACCAGCAACATTCCAACGATGCATGTTAAGCATATTTAGTGAAATGGATGAACATTGTTTAGAAGTCTTTATGGATGATATAACTATTTTTTGGAACTCATTTGATAATTGCTTGAATAATTTGGAAAATATTTTGAAAAGAAGTGAAGAAAAATGACTTGTGTTAAACTGGGAAAAATGACATTTCATGACTGATTCAGGAATTGTTTGGGTCATATTGTGTCATAAAAAGGTATTGAGGTTGACAAGGTAAAAATATAGGTGATCTCTAAATTGCCACCATCAAAAACATTCAGGGAAATCCGTTCTTTCTTAGGACACGCATGATTTTATAGGAGGTTCATTAAAAACTTTAGTACCATATCCAGACCATTGTGTAACCTCCTATTAAAAAATACAACATTTGAATGGACAGAAGAATGTCAAAAATCATTTGAAAAAATTATCAGTCTTTTAACTTTTACTCATATCATGCAATCCCTATATAAGTCTTTCTACTATACTATCGGATCTCGGTCTTTGCCTTTTGAGCTAATGTGTGATGCCAGTGATTATGCAGTTGGCGAAGTATTAGGACAGAGAAATGAAGGTAAATTTATTATGCAAGTAGAACTTTAAACAGTGCAAAAATGAATTACACTACCATAAAAAAGAACTAATTGCTGTAATATTTGCATGGGATAAATTTCGATATATTTAATTGGTTCATCAATTGATGATTATTCTGATCATGTTGCTATCAGATATTTGATGTCTAAACATGATGCAAAGCCAAGATTACTATGGTGGATTTTATTATTGTAAGAATTTAATCCACAATCAAGGACAAGAAAAGAACAGAGAATGTAGTTGTATATCTTTTATCAAGACTCACAAATGAGTCATCAATTGACACAACTCCTATCAATGACTCTTTTCCTGATGATTTTTTATTTTCTATATATACAATGTCTTGGTATGCTAATATTTTCAAATTTCTTACAACAAGAAAAATACCTCCAGACTGGAGTCATCAAGACAAGAATAAATTTTTGACCGAAGTCAAAAGATTCTATTGGGACGATCCATATCTGTTCAAATATTATCCTGATCATATTTTCTAATGGTGCATACCGGACAATGAGATAAGTAGTGTTATTCAGTTTTGTCATTCAGAAGCATGCGGAGGCCACTTCTCATTTAAGAAAACCATTGTATAAATCTTGCAGTGTGGATTTTATTGGCCCACCTAATTTACATATACACATGCTTTCTGCAAAAGTTGGGAAAATTATTGCGGAATAGATATCATGGGTCCATTTCTATCATCATTTGGATTTATATTTATTTTAGTTGCAGTCGATTACGTCTTAAAATGGGTTGAGACGATTCCTTATCGAAACAATGATCACAAAACTATGATTAAATTTTTAAAAGAAAATATTTTAAGTCGATTTGGAATTCTTCGGACCATTATAAGTGATGGAAATAAACACTTTTGCAATAAGCCTTTTCAGTCTTTAATGAAAAATTATGAAATTACACATAAAGTTTCCACCTCCTATCACCTTCAGACAAATGATCATGTTGAACTAGCAAATAAGGAAATCAAATAAATTTTGGAAAAAATAGTTAACCCAAATCATAAAGATTGGTCTCTTCAACAGACTGATGCACTTTAGGCATATCGAACAACTTTCAAAACATCTTTAGGAATGTCTCCCTATCGTCTAGTTTATGGAAAACCTTGTCATTTGCCTATAGAACTTTAAGGCATATTAGGCTATTAAAGTATTTAACTCAAACTTTGAAAATGTCAGTCATGAACATAAACTGCAATTAAATGAACTTGAAGAGTTAAAGAATGATTCATATGAGAATGCAAAAATTCATAATGTTAAAACTAAGGCCTTTCATGATAGTCGAATTTCACGAAAAAAATATTTGACATTGGTCAAAAGGTTTTGCTTTATAATTACCTTCTTCATTTATTTCCTGGAAAATTGAAATCCAAATGGACTGACCCATTTATTGTGAAGCAAGATTACTCATATGGAGTTGTTGACACTGAGAATCCTAGGAATGGTGATGTATTTAAAGTAAATGGATAACGTCTGAAACCATTTTATGAGTGTTCAAATTTTCAAGAATCTTTTTTCATTTCAAATCCAGTGTACTGTGATTGATGTATAATAAGATATTATTGTTGGGATATATGCCCAACAGCATGATGTAATATGTAAATAAGATTTTATTTTAAGTGATAAACGATGCAGTTATTCATTTATTAAAATGTTGATTATAAAATTGCATATTATAAATTATCATGTATGCTCTTGGATACTAAATGTACTTTCAGATTTAGTGTATAAGTATTATGCATATGAGGATTTAAATCTGAAATTAGTAATCTTAAATAGTCCATAAAGAGCAAATAGAGACGGGCACTTTGTTTGTGGTTATCTACAGCTGCGGTCCATTCCATATTGTATGACGACTTTGATCCGGGTTCGTTCATGTGGTGACATGGGAATGGAGGCACCTTATATGATGCGATCATATAGGGCTGGACTAAGACATAAATGAATTTCTTTTAATATCCGTTAAAGAAAGAAATTCATATCAGTCTGATAGATGATCATATATGGGTTGATCTTAATCCTGAGTGTATTACAATCTCTTGCATGGCAGGCTATGTTATTTGATTTACAAAGGTGAGGTTGGTGAAGCAATCTCGACCAATAGCTACGTATTTTGGGGACATGGTTTGGTGTGTGACTGGGGACGTTTTACATAGATACGGAATTCACTCATTCTTGCGAGAAGTATATGAGTATCTTCCTTAAGGGTTGATTCGGTACTTGAACGGTTAGAGCGCTCAAGTCTTTCTATTACGAATAGAAAGATTAATATTCATAATAGTTATGAATAAATCGTTCATTAGAGAATCAATGGTACTTATGGCATAAAATAATTAGAGGGTATAATAGATATTATGACCTGCCTATAATTATGAGATACTAGTGGAGGGTCAATCTGTATGCAGTGATTATATCGGCGGACACCGTTGACTTTCGGTAAAAAATATATCTACAGTAACTAGAGTACAGCTTTAGGTTTTTAATAGAATAACCTACAGTTAATAACTCGAAATATGACGTCACTATTCTGCCGACACTTGTCATCATGACGTCAGCACAATAATTCACCATGCCGACACCATGCGTCATTGCTTACGTCAGCATGACATCAGTGTCATGACGTGCAAGCCTTCACATGTCGAGATGCCAAGCAAATAATTCCGCCGACAGCCACGTGACATCATCTCATTGAAGCCGCATACACGTGTCGAAGATCAACGGTGCGTCGCGACGTGTAAGACTTTACGCATCGCGACACGCAGAGTAAAATGTTTCCTATAAATTGAGGCTGAAATCAGAAGGAAAATTCATACCTTCTTCTGGGGATTTCCTTAAGAATACTAAGAAGATTGTATCTTGTTTGTTTATTTACAGCTTTCTTGTATTTAATTTTTAATTTATGCAATAGTACTTTCTTTATTTTACTTTAAAGCATGATGAGGTAACTCCCCTCTGCTGGGGTTAAAGGTAAAGCTTTTATTATTATAATTTAGATTAATCTCCATTAGTTATAATATATAAACTATTTTTAAAGCCTGATTTAATGGGATACCGCCTTTATGGTCGGTTGGACTTAATTAAATTGATTTTAACCTGACTTAATGGGATACCGCCTTTATGGTCGGTTGGAATTAATCAAAAATCTGACTTAATCAGAATACCACCTATATGGTCGGTTGGTAATCTCATGCAATTTATATATTATAATAAGAGAGATATCTAAATTAGAAGTAATAAAAGTGGATCCTCTAACCCCCATCATTTTATTTTATTGTTAATTTTATCTTTTAATATTCAAGCTTTATTTTATGTCACTTACTTTATTTATGTCTTTAATAATCCTAGCTATGTGTGGTAAATAAACCACTTATCTAGGGTTATGATGAATTCCAATATCACTGTTTTATAAGTGGTTATTTGTGTCTTGGGTAATATAAAGGTTTATTTATTGAGTCTTAAGCTTAATGCTTCTTGTTAACTGGCCACTAATAAGAATGATCTGGTAAACTTAAAATAAACTTGGAAAATGGATTTTAAGTTTAGCCTTAGATTCAATAGCTCACGATCTCACCTTGGGGTAAATGTCTCTTAGGTATATTTCCTTACAGGATAGGAATATACCTGTCGGGCGGGGCTAGCCATAATTGGAACTTAATCTTAATAAATTTAGGTAACTTGGTTAATATAGGAATGAAGTTAATTGGGTTATTTTGGGTGTTTGCATCTGACCATCGGAAGAGGCTTTTGTATATCTTCGTGTTCCAAGTTAATAAACCGATATATTGCACAAGCATTAGATTATCACTTCATCTTTAAAAGATATTGGAAGGATTCACAACCCTAGATAACTTTATAATATTGAATTTTCCTTTCATTTACTTTCGCATTGTTTTATTTACTTGTTTCAGATAAAAATCACCATCCATTCAACAATCAACCTATTAGATAATGGTAAAAATTTAACGTCATAAATTGATAGCATATGTATTAAGTCCTCGCGGGATCGATATTTTTATACTACTTGAGCGATACGTGTGTTTGCGTAACGTGTGTGTTTATACACCGATCACACGCGCACTATAGTGCGCATGCTACAGTGCGTGTGTGCACTGTAGCACAAGTTATACATTGCCTTTAAATATATCAGCTCTTAGGAAAATTTCCAGAAAGCTAATACATGTTAACATATATAACCAATACATTTTAATATTTTTAAAAAACACTTCCAAACACCCGAAAATTTAATTTTTAACATCAAAACCAACATCAACACATGTTATAGAACAAAAACACATTTTTCAAAATATCATTTTTTTTACAAAAATATAAATTTATTCTAAAAATGAACATGCGTAAATTTTGAATCCAAAACAAAATCAAATTAGAATCCCATAATGAAATGACTCATGAACAATTCTAGGTCACTCAATGTAATATCCCGAATTTTTCGGAACAGTGCTGAAAGGTTTTCGAATTAAAGTTTGGCTTTGGAATTGGATGATATTTGAAAATCAGAGTTTATGTGTTGGAAAATAGATTGGAATCTTTTAAAGTGAAGCTTCGTCGCGTTGGAAAACGCGTGGTTTCGAGGACCGATTACTCGATTTCTATTTATATCGTTATATGTATCAAAGTTTATTTTTTCGTCTATAAAAATAGAAAAAAAAACTCTGATTGAGCTGATTCTTGAACCATCGGACTTGTTTTTACGAGAAGAACAACTTTCGTGTTGATAACTTTTCGAAATTTACATCAGAAAGGCTTCAAAATAGCCGATTTCTGAAAATACTCTTCTAAATGGGGGCAATTTTATAATTTCTGAAAGAATGGCACTATATATGTAAAGTGTTGCACCGTTCCTCATTACAAAACTGAAAAGAAAAAAGAGAGGAGAATAGAGAAAGGAGAGAGAAAATGGCGTTGGTCGATGGACTACTCTCCGGTGAGACACGGCGGTGAGTTCCTGCATGAGGGGAAGCGTCTCGGTGAGAGCTTTCCAACGGTGGGTCATAGGGCCTCACATGCACCCTAGATGGGCCCCACGCGCCCGAGGAAGACGAATATGATCCCGCTTTATTTCTTCATTTCACGACTCGAGCCACCCGCCAAATCAAAGCTCTCAGAGAGTACTACAAGTTGGCGGTGATGGATTTTTCATTCCGTGCACGGTTGCATGCGAAATGAGGGAGAAAGACTTGGTGAATAGTGACCCACGGTGAATAGTAGCTCCGATCAAAATTTCGTCAATTCCAACGCGTTCGTGGGATTGTTTAGAGTCCGTATATGCCCTCGAAATCTTGGTAAGACCTCCTAATAAAAAGTCACTAATTTCAAATTTATCATTAAATGTTCGGATGTTTCCAGGTAACATCCTATTCCATGAGATGCTACCGGCAGGGAATGCTGTCATATCTCTCTAAGCCTCTGACTTTCCGACTATGATCAATACTGCTAAACCTATCTGAAAATATAAACTCATGTATAGGGACCATTGCCCAACTCATAAACATGAAATGCAACTTAATGTTCATAATTGTGTACCTAAATATATTTATCTTTGCAACTCATATTCATAGACACTTTAACTTAAGACAATGACCGATATTTGATACATGACTTTACTGTGACTCTGACTGAACTCTCTATCTGACTTGACCTGGTGGACCAAACACCCTAGTGACTGCCATCATTATCCATCATCTCGAGCTCGTCCTTCAGGTATACCTGTAAAACAGAAACACTGGGAGTGGGGGGTTAGATCGTTTGAACAACCTAGTGAGTGGACAATATAAAATGGAAACTAAAATGCTTTTATGAATATACTTGATTTTAAAACCGAAACTATCTCAAGAAAATCGTCTTTTCTGAAAACTATTTTCTTGTCTAAAAGACTCTGAATTCTTTCTGTAAAAACTGACATCTCTTGAAAATATTTTCATAAAACTTATCTTTTCTGAAAATCTATTTTTGGAAATCCATTTCTGAAAATCTGTTTCTGAAAAATCGGTATCTGAAATCCTAGCGCATTGGGGAGTTACATCCCGTCGTCCACCCATATGCATAATTTGGTGGTCGTGGGGTGTTACGTCTTCCAGTCTCCCAAGCCATCAGATGGAGCCGGGGTGCGGATCTATGCTACCCTCCTGACCTAGAATCTGGGATCTATGAGCATCTGTCATCCCTAGTCATGAACTGCATGTCCATACGATATATGTGTCCGTCTATTCCATATTTGTGTCAAGTTACATCTGAGGTGGGTTTTTACCTCATGCCTCCAAAAATCATAAAACTCAAGCTTTGAAAATCATTTATTTCTAAAACATTTCTCTAAATGTTCTCATTCAAATCACAATTGAAAGTAATCTTGGCTAACGCCCTAAGTGCTCAAAAGTAACTCTTAATTCAAAAGAAATCAGTAAATATCAATTTAAGAAAAGGGTACACTCACTGATTTTAGAATCTGGCTGGTACTATTTTGCTTCGTCGAAAATTGTGATTTCTGCCGACAATCTATAATCGATAAACATAGTTCGAATGTAAATCATGAAATATGCTTCAGAACTTTTTTTACTAGATGACGTATGATGTTTGTGACATGATTTAATGCTTGTAGGTATGCTGATACGAGACCCTTAGGGTGGCCTCTAACATTCTCGAATGAAATTGAAAGGGTTAAATCTGATTCTGGAAATTGATCGCGTGTCGTGACTCTGGACCCTTGGTGTACCCACAACTACTCCAGTTGAATCATTAATCTCCAATCTAATCACTAAGATGTATATTCATACCCAAATCGTACTGATGTCATGTGACCTTACAGAATATGCATATGAATTCTTTGTAGATAGTGCTTCCACGTCTTTAAGGATACTTGTGTCTCCTATAGCTAGGTTCCTTCACGTTCTGTCTTAACTCTGGGTAATTGTATGCAAGGTAATCATTGACGCTATTGCAACTGATCGTATTTGATACTTCCTCGGTTTCACACGCTCGATTTGATTTAGCATTCTTCGTCTTAATTTCTCTATTTGACTCTCTTTCTCTCTTAACTAAGCCTCAATTGCTTAACAGCGATGTCCTTCATGTTCTCATATCTCTGCCTATATATGGGCTTAGGACCACATAGCTCATGGTTAATTTCTTCATATGCTCTAAGTTTATCATCACGGTTTCCCAATACCTCTTAACTCTAAAATATAAATTTTGACATTATTTTGACGATCTTTCTTAACTGGCTAAAGCCTCTGGAACAAGGTACTTAGATTATGCCTAATTGTACGTACACTTGTGCTTAGACTGTATCATTTACTATTATTATCGACGCTGGCGCCTCGGTTCTGGTTGATGTTCACACTCTTTCGTATCTTTAAATTCGTTGCTACTATAAATCTGGTTAACTATCTTTTAAACTGACTTATTCTCTTTGCTTGATTGCACTTAAGAATATCATACTTTCAGTTATTCCCATAGTCTTATTCTGTCAGGTGTTGTCCTCATCTCAACAATATCTTTATACATAGTTTCTTTGGCCATCTCTATGTTATATCTCAATAAATCTGTTTCAGGTCGTACTTCGCCTTGTTTCTTAGATAGGTATATTACATAGGAACTTATGGGTTATACTCGCTACCTTCCTTTCGTTTCCTATCTAATGGAATTCCAGTCTTACTTTGATGTTGAGAAAGCTTGTTGTTCCATAGTACTATTGAACTCAACCATCGAAAGTCTATCTTAGCACTTATGCACCTCTATCATTGTTTATCTAGAATCTTACATAATTGTCTTATCTCGACAATTCCACCTCCAAATATTTTACTTGTTTTCCTTTTCGTCTTCTTTCTTGCTCTATTCTATACTTGGAACTTCTGTGGTCTATGTCTCTATCTCTTTATCCGAAAGATAACATCTTTTACATTTCTCTAGTCATATCTGACACTGGTTCTTTTATATTCACGTCATTGTTTGACTAATACTTTCTCTCTTTATCATTTCATCTAGAAAACTTCTATTCTAAATCTTTT
Organism: Zanthoxylum bungeanum; assembly: GCA_019454045.1. Classification (NCBI taxonomy): domain Eukaryota; kingdom Viridiplantae; phylum Streptophyta; class Magnoliopsida; order Sapindales; family Rutaceae; genus Zanthoxylum; species Zanthoxylum bungeanum. The sequence continues at coordinate 66,253 of SKCR01023735.1, read as the reverse complement.
ACTTAGAGCTATTTTCCTCTTCTATTCTGCTATTGTACTATATCTAAAGGTTTTATGTTTTGGTCTCCTTCCACTACGCATTCACTTGTTTCTGGGAGTATCTTGAGGTGAACATCGAGGTCCATATTTGCTGCTGTTGTCTAACGAGGGTTGGGAGGGTGGGGATTGGTCCTGAAGCCTTTCTGGCTGTGGTGATCTCACTAGCTACCCGTGTTGTAGTTGCACATTTTGCTCATCTATAAGCCTAGGACTCCCGTGTTTACATACATGCTGTTGGCTCTCACACTAAGATACTTCTTCTAGGACCTATATGAATTTCATCCTTCGACCTTACTCCTGATTCGTTTCCGACTATTGGTCTTACTACCTCTTACTGAGAACCTTCTTAAAGGTCATGCTCTTTCAAACTCCTATCGTACTACCTTTGTTATTCTTTCTACTAATCTCAATTTCTTAACCCTCTTAAGTCATTATTTCCCTGGAAGCTCTACATCATCTTTAACAGGTCAGGGTTCCACCACTAATACTTTTAGTTCGGATGTTATTCTCTTACTAGTCCTTCCATTCTAGTATAATATGGGGCTCTTTATAAATTGTACTTGGGGGTAGTTCTCTGCGTTTCTTACTCTGGCTCCTTACTCCTTTTAGCCTTTACTTTATTGAAGGTTGTTCGTTCTACGATATGATGTCTTATTTCTTTTAGATCTGACTAGACATACCGTGAATTAAATTCACTATATCTCGTACAAAATATTAATATCTTATGATTCTTATCTAGATTCAGTTGAACTACTTGGCTAGGCCATCTCGCTATTTCTTGATTTGTCTGTCCCATATGTATTATTTTTTACTTGTCCAAATCCTTATTGGGCTTTAAGTTGAGGAGTGAATACTTGCTCGTATGTCCGGTTAAGTGTCTATATATTTACTAGAGTATGGGCTACTGGAAGGAAGAGTTGTCATTCGTTCTGCCTGGACGTGGATCGACTACTCCATGTCTTAAGGTTCCTCAACCTTTATCAATCATTATAAGGTCTCTACTTACATTGTTGTCTTAAGCTGCGTTAACCATGTTACCATATGTTCTGAACTTCCTTGTTACTTCTTGTATTCTTCTCTATTATTTCCATATCCTACCTCTTGGCTCTAAACCGTGATACCAAGATTAGTGATGGTTTATTCTTATGAGTTGTTTTCTAGATCTCTGCTATCTATTCTAGCTATAGGCTACAGCTATACCATGTAACCCTTACTGTATGTACTGATACTCTTGTTATCTCATGAGTATCTCCAACCTCATGGGTTTGTCCTTTCAAACTTACACGAACTTTTACTGACATTGGTCTTATCTAAGGGTTCTTACTGGTGCAATAAATTTTTCAATCTTGGTTTATGTCGAGTTCTTTCCTTTCTAGTCTTAGATGTCTCCTTGGTCCCTTTTTAGGTGAACCATCTCTCAACGTTCGCTACCTCTATCTCAAAATATAGCATTATGGGTACTAGGCTTTCTTACGGTTATCTTCATCTATGCTAGTAAAGCCTGGGACAAGCATTTTCATCTCAACGGATGTCGGCATTCTCGTTCTAGAATTCTATGTCCTGGTAGAGTCTATTACTCATGTAAGATAGGTATGAGATAGACTTCGTCTGGACAACTTCCTAATCTGGTATCACTGAGAGGTTCAAATTCTTGGTAGCTTAGGGTCTTATCTATATCATAATTCTTAACTAAGGTAACTAATCAACTTTATTTACAACATGCATCTTTTTTGCTTACGAGCCTGGTTTGGGTGTCTAGAATCTCTACATCATTTGCAGTACCTCATGTCTGTTGGAAACCTCTATAACTAATTCTGATTCGCGCTTCTTCTATCTTTCTGCCTATTCTTCGTGATTCGGAGAACTTGCTATCTATACGAGGTATTCCAATATTATTGGGTCTACTTGAAGGAATTTTCTGATGAGGGGAGGAATCTTAATTGGATATATCTAACATCTTTATTCTTGCTCAGGCTTACTAAATCCCCCTTACTACTATAAGTTCTGGCATTTTATTTACTATCTAATTTTGTATCTCTACATCTTATTTCCATCTGGTTGCTTTAATCATTTGTGCATCTTGCCTTACTTTTCTTATAGCTTTCTTCTTTTAACCCTCTCGCTGAACATTCTTAGCACTTTAATATCTATTCTCATAGCTTATTCTGATCTTCTGGTAATAATTCAGGATAATTACAGAAGGATTTTCAACTAGGACATGGATTATGGTTACTTTGTTATGAGGAAAATTCAGATGGCTTGGGAATTCTTACTAATCTGTTTATAGGACTTGAGGACGTACTCGAGGATCGAATACTGAAGAGGTAGTGCCGCGCATACTAGTACCCTGGGCATACTACGTATATAAGACTCAAGCACTCTACAAATTGTAGTCACTGACTCCCTAGACCATGCTCTGATGCCATCTTTGTAACATCACCCTCCATGAGATGCTACCGGCGCAGGGAATATGTCGTCATATCTTCATGAGCCTCTGACTTTCTGACTATGATCAATATTGCTAAACCCATCTGAAAATATAAACTCATGCATATGGACCATTCCCCAACTCATAAACATGAAATGCATCTTAATGTTCATAACTGTGTACCTAAATATACTGATCTTTGCAACTCTTATTCATAAACACTTTAACATAAGACAATGACTGATATTTGACACATGACTTTACTGTGACTGTGACCGAACTCGCTATCTGACTGATGAGTGGTAAATGTATCACTATTTCCCACTCATTTAACCTAATATTTTGTATAGTTTCTTGAGTTTTGTGAATATTTTGATGTATTTTGTGTTATTTTATAGATAAATAAAGTTTCAGGACTCTCTGGAGATGATTTGGGACCAAAACAGTGAAAAAGGACACAAAAGGGCAAAATTGTAAATTGGCGCATCGCGACGCGCAGGCTGCGTCATGACGCCTAACATGCGCCGCTCCATTCTAACGTGTGCCGGGTCCACATGTCATAATCTGATAAGTTTGACTTTGCTAACGTGCGACGTGCCACGTGTCACCATCACAGTCGATCTGCTAACGTGCGCCGTGCCAACAATCGCCATCGCCATGTGTCAGCCATGTCATCGTCCACATCACCAGCTGACCGAGTCAACATGCCACGTCAGCGCCACGTCACTGCCACGTCAGCATAATTATTGAGTTAATCATCCGCAATTGCCACGTCAGCGGATAAGAATCTGAGTCAACGAATCAGAGAGCGACACGTCAGCGCGTCGCGACGCAAGAAGAAACTTGCGCGTCGCGACGCGAGGGGGTTGCCGAGGCCTATAAATTGAGCTCGAAATTTCAGTTTCAGATGTACCTTCCTCTCTGAATTCTCTGATGTAAATAGAGAGTTTTCTATCTAATTTATTTTAATTTCAGTTTTGTAATTAATTTTAATTACTTTTTGTAATAGTAATAGTAATTTACTTTCTTTACTTCTACAGTTTTTACTATTCAACCATGAGGAGGTAACTTCCCCCTGCTAGGGTGAAATGTAATTCTTTTACTATTGCTATTTAGATTAATCTCCCTTAATTATAATATATTCACTATTTAAAACTTGACTTAATAAGGATACCGCTATATTGGTCGGTTGGTAATTCATTTTAAAATGGTTTAAACCTGACTAAGCAAGGATACCGCCAGATTGGTCGGTTGGTAATTAAACTTTCTTACCGCCTATATGGCAGGTTTATGGACAAATTTTGATACCTCCTATATGGCTGGTCGGACTTAATTTGACTTAATCAGGTTACCGCCTATATGGCTGGTTGGTAATATCATCACAAGTTAATATATTATATTAAGGGAGATATCTAAATTAGTAGTAGTAAAAGTAGATCATTTTACCTTAGCATTTTATTTTATTGTAATTTTACTTTTCAGTATTTATTTTACCGCATTTACTTTTCAGCATTGTAATTTATGTCTTTTATTTTTTAAGTTTTTACTCGCCCTAGTTATATGTCATAACTAAGTTAGTTATCTAGGGTTGTGATGATTTCTAATACCACTGGTTTATAAGAAGTTATTTTGTAGTTTGGGTAATTTAAAGGTTTACTTATTAAGTCTTAAGTTTAATGCGTCTTGTTAACTGGCCATTAATAAGATTGATCTGGCAAATCTAAAATAAACTTGACAAAGGAATTTTAGGTTTCAGCCTTAGACTTAATAGCCCACGATCTTCCTTGAGGATAGATAACCCTTTAATAGATTTTTTTACAGGATATACATATACATGTCGGGAGAGGGTAACCACAATTGGAACTTAATCTTAATGAATCCAGGTAATTTGGTTGACATAGACATATGGTTCAATTGTGTTACTTTGAGTATTTGCATCTGACCATTGACAAAGGCTTTTGCATAATTTCGTGTTCCAGGTTAGTAAACCGATATATTACACAAACATAAAATAACCAATTCATTTTTAATTAGATATTAGAAGAAATCACAACCCTGGATGGTTTTATAAATTTGAATTTTCCTCAACCTACTTTTGCGCAATTTTATTTACTTGTTTTTAAATTTAAAATCATCACCATTCTCATTCAATCAATCAACCTGTTAGATACTAGTAATCATTTGAACTCATAAAATTAATAGATTAGGTATTAAGTCATCGTGGGATCGATACTTTTTATACTACTTGAACGATACGTGTGCTTGCATTATACGCGTGTGATTATGCACCGGTCAAGTTTTTGGCGCCGTTGCCGGGGACCAATTTATATTTCACTATTAGTTTTGAGGTTAGATACCTTTACTTGTATCTAATTTCTTTTTACTTATTGTTTTTGTTTTCTTGTGTTTTAGGTTCTCAGAAACTAGATGAGACGAACTAGAAGCTTTGAACTCCGACCGTTTGACCCGAAAATTGAAAGAACCATCAGACAGTTGAGAAGGGAAAGGCGAGAAGGCCAAGAAGCTTTAGTCAACATGGAGCCTGAACCTTTGGAAGTTGCACCACCAATACCCATTCGAGACAGAACCATTATGGTGGTCGACGGCTTCATTTCCTGTATTGTACTTCCCCATTTACCAGCAAATGCGTGTGACATCAAATCATGCATTCAGATGATTCAACAGTCAGTGCAGTTTGGGGGAAAAGCAACTGAAGATCCTAATACCCACATCAGCAACTTTCTGGAAGTTTGCGGCACTTTCAATTACAACCGAGAAGTTGAAGAAGCAATGAGACTGCGGGTTTTTCCATACTCCTTGAAAGACAGAGCAAAATCTTGGCTACATTCACTACCAGCAGGTTCCATCACAACTTGGAACACTTTAGCCACCAAATTTCTTGCAAAGTACTTTCCACCAGCCATAACTGGAAAGCTGAGGAATGACATCACATCCTTTGTACAACAAGACTCGGAAACTCTCTACGAAGCTTGGGAAAGGTACAAAGATTTGCTCCGGAAATGTCCTCACCATGAGATTCCAAAATGGCTTCAAGTCCAAACTTTCTATAATGGACTTTCTGGATTGATGAGAACCATAATTGATGCTGCTGCTGGAGGAGCTTTGATGGCAAAAGGAGAAGATCAAGCATGGGACCTAATCGAAGAAATGGCCAACAACAATTCCTTATGGCCAACAGAAAGAAGTATGATTCAAAGAATTGCTGGAATTTATGAAGTTGGAGCCAATACAGCAGTCAATGCCAAGCTGGATCAGATATGCAAATTCATGGAGACTCTCAGCACTCAAAGCAACATTGGAGCCACAAGTTCACCTTTTGGAATAACATCAGAGCCAAACCAACTTGAAGAAACTGTGAATTATGTCAACAATTTCAACAAACAGGGGAACAATCCATATTCCAACACCTACAACCCAGGGTGGAGGAATCATCCTAACTTTTCATGGAGCAACAATTCAGGGCAAAAGAACTATCCACCACCAGGATTCCAACAGCAAAGCCAGGAGTTTGAAAAGAACCAGAAATGAAGGAATTGATTGCAGAGATGTTCAAAAAGCAACAAGCAGCATATGATGTTATGTTTCAAAGCCAATCTGCTTCCATCAAAGCATTGGAGAATCAAATTGGACAACTGGCCAATGCTCAGAGTTACAGACCGCCAGAGAATCTTCCCAGCAACACAGAACCAAATCCAAGGAACATAGGGAAGGAGCAGTGTCATGCCATCATGTTAAAAAGTGGTACTGAAATCAACAAAGATGTTGGAGCCAAAACAACAGCTGAGGAAGTTCCAAAAGAAACAAAGCAACAGATGGAGGAAAAAGAAGCAAAGGAAAAAGAACAGATCACTCCACCTCCTCATTTTCCTCAGCGTCTTCAGAAAAACAAACTGGACAAGCAGTTTGCTCGTTTCCTGGAGGTGTTCAAAAAGCTGCACATCAACATTCCATTTGCAGAAGCCTTGGAACAAATGTCCAGCTATGTAAAATTCATGAAAGACATTCTTTCACGCAAATGGAGATTGGGAGATTACGAGACAATATCATTGACAGAAAAATACAGCGCCATCATTCAGAGGAAGCTTCCCCCAAAGTTGAAAGATCCTGGCAGTTTCACCATTTCTTGCATTATAGGAGAACATAACTTTGGTAGGGCTTTATGTGATATAGGTGCGAGTATTAACTTGATGCCTTTTTATATTTTCAGGAAATTGCAGATTGGAGAAACAATGCCAACTTCAGTCTCTCTACAACTTGTTGATAGAACGCTCGTATTTCCAAGAGGCGTAGTTAAGGATGTGCTGGTTAAGGTTGACAAATTCATTTTCCCAGTATATTTTATTGTCCTTGATATGGAGGAAGACGCAGACATGCCAATCATCCACGGGAGACCGTTCTTGGCTACAAGTCGAACCATTATTGATGTACAAAAATGAGAATTAACCATGAGAGTACAGGACCAAGAAGTAACATTCAATGTTTTCAAGGCCATGAATTTCCCAGATGATGAAAAGAAGGAGGAATGTTTCAGACTTGATGTGATACACAGTACCATTCAGAACTCCAATGCAATGCAAAGTTCTACTGACAAACTTAAAACATGTCAATTGCCTGTGGAGCCTGAAGATAAAGCGTCTTTTGCACTGAAAAATCCAATTCTTGCACTACAAGCAACAGAAGAGAAAAAGTTCCACCAGCTCAACGAATTGGAGGAATTTCAGAATCAGCCTTTTGAGGATGCCAAATTGTACAAAGAAAAAGCAAGGAAAAGACATGATGAGAAGTTAGTGCTCATACAACTGGAACCGGTGCAGAAGGTACTGTTAAACAAATCAAGGGTGAAATTTTTCCCATGGAAGCCAAAATCACGGTGGTCAGGTCCATTCCTAATCACTAAGGTTTTATCAGATAGAGCCGTTGAGATACATGATCCTGACTCCAACAAAACATTCAAGGTTAAAAACAAGCGTGTTAAGCACTACTGGGGAGAATCATTTGAGTGACAAAAAGAAAGTGTCACACTTTCAGATCCAGCCTAACGTTCGAGAAGTCACGTCTAGCTGACGACGTTAAAGTTAGCGCTCGTAGGGAGGCAACCCATGCAATTTTTGTATATATTGTTATTTGGTGTGTTTTATTTTTGTGTGTTTAATTTTTGCAGGATAAGTCATTTCAGGATGGAAGAAGTTCTCGCAAATCTTCACAAGCAATTTCCTTCTCTCCCTCAAAAATCTCTAATGAAAGTCTACAAAGCTCGCTTGGAACGGATGGGACTACTGATGATCAAAGGTATTCCAACTGATATTCGTTGGATTATTGAAGCACGGGTCCGATTGGCAGGTAAGTCTTCTGACTCTTTTATTTCACATCTGTCTGATTTTGGAAGAAGCGCCTATGCAAAGAAACGTAGAGCTAAGCAAATGGGTGTTTGTTACAAATGTGCACGCTGGAATTGCAATACTCGTTGTCTTTCTTTAGGAATGGTGTCTGATAATCGCGAAGATAAAATTAAATTCATTAGGGATGGCTTGAGTAAGAAGTCTGTAGATGATAAATCTTAAACTCTTGAGACGCATCCCAGTGGATATGTTCATATAGCCATTCGCAAATTACATACACAATTCCAAAAAGAAAGACAACAGTTAAGTCTCGGGAATCTGACTCAAAAAGACCCTGTTTGCCAATTTATAAGAAAATTGGATGTGAAGCTTGTTCCTGACGCATAGACGTCAATCAAGCCACTACTTTTCTTGTACATATTATATCACTTTGTCTTTTCCTAATAATTGTGATTGTTTTGTCATTTTCTTTTATTTTCTCCGACAGGATCCAAACCTTTTTGACTATCACGATTTATTTTACTGTTTAACTAATAATTGTCATTTGGCATGTACTAGTGCTATTATTTTTACTCACCCTTTTCAGGTGTTATAAATTCAACTCATCATTGCACTTTTGAAGACATCCAGAGTAAAACATGGAAGCCACTTCAAGAAGATGAGTTGAAAACATCTGTGTGTTTTGCGGTACTAGTGTTGGTGTTAAACCACAATACATAGAAGCAGCACATGAATTGGGTCGAGTCTTAGCTGCAAGAAATATGCACTTAGTATATGGTGGTGGCAATCTTGGACTAATGGGGATCATTTCAAATGTCGTACAGGAAGGAGGCAGTCACGTTTTGGGAATCACCCAAAACCCTTGGCAGAAGCAAATCTTATTGGACCATCAAACGGAGAGGAACTGATCGTGCCAGGTATGTCTGAACGATTGGTAGAAATGATTAACCATGCTGATGCTTTTATTACTTTGCCAGGTGGCTTGGGTACATTGGAGGAAATGTTTACAGTGTTATCTTGGGCGAACCTGAACATACACCAGAAACCGCTTGGACGGTACAACGTTGAAGGATTTTATGATTTTCTTTGTGTGTTTCTTGATGATGCCCGGAGAAATGGGTTCGTGTCAAAACCTTTAAAAGAACTCCTCTTCACTGCCAGAACTGCTCCGGATCTAATTGACCAAATCTTAGCTTATGAACCACAAATTGACCATATCCTTTCAAAGATAAATTGGTCTGAGGACGATCATGGTAAGAGACATCAGATTAATCTGGATCTTAACCTTTAACTTTTCGTGTCGAATTTCAGTTAACCAGGTACTATCTTCTAAACTCTTCTTCTACTGTTTAAGACATTGGGGACAATGTTTCATTTAGGTTTGGGGGAGGGAATTAGGTTATCAGTATCTTGTTTTTAGTTGTGTGTTGTTTTTATTTTTAGTCCAAAATTTTTAAAAAAATACAAAAAAATTGAAAAATTTTCAAAAATTACCAAAATATTTTGCGTTTTTTATTTTTATTTTGACTAAAAAGGTGAAATTGGTGAAAGATAGCTGTGTAAGGAGTTCCCATTCCTGATACGTACTTCAACCCATTTTCGAAACAAGTTAGTTTTTGTTTATTTCCTTTTGAATTATTTAATTTGTAAATTCTCCATAAAATTGACTAAAATGGATCTTCATATGCTCAGTTGGCAGGTATTATCAACATGCATGGTAACATACAGACATAAGCTGTAATTGAAAAGTTTGTAATATTCAGTGCTCTAGTTTAATTGGAGGTAGCATCTCAAAAAGCAATGGAGTAAAAAAAAAAGTCTGAGATCCGAGTTATTAAGTCCGTATGGGTGTTTTAACACTTAGTGCCCTAAAACCAACTGGTTTGGGAGTCACTGGCCCAAAGCTCGCTCCATGGATCAAAGATGCTGCAAAAAATATATATATCTGAAGTCTGAGTAATTAAGTCCATAGGGGTGTCTTAACACTTGGTGCCCTAAAGCCAACTGGTTTAGGAGCCACCGACCCAACACTCGTTACATAGATGGAAGATATTGTATATAAAAAAAATAAAAAAAAATCAAAGAAAAATTATTCCACTGCTGCAAAAAGGTGTGAATTTTGATAAAACTTTAGGACAAAAATATTATTCTCTTATCAACTGCACTTGTGACTGTTGTGGGCAAAAATGAGCTGATTAATATTTTGTTGGCTATATATATGGACAATGGTAAATATAATCGGAGAATTTACTTATTCGGTAATTTAGAAAGAAAGAAAACAACTAGTGACTTGAAGTAGAAGTTTCACCTGATTAGTCACTAACTTCTTTATTCCATTTTCTCTTGTCTTTTTGCTTTTGTGTGCATTAGTTTCACTACATTTTTACTTTTGTAAAATATTTGTGGGTATCATTGATGTAAACCCTCACGAGACTACAACTCATCCCATAGGGACACCTAGGGGTTTAAAGGCTTGTTGCATACGCTAAATGCAACCGTGATCCCTACAAAAGTGGCTTAGTTAAATTTTATTTTAAAGATGTTTATGTTAATTTATTTTATGTTTTGCTCGAGGACTAGCAAAATGTTAGGTTTGGGGGTGTGATGAGTGGTAAATGTATCATTATTTCTCACTCATTTAACATAATATTTTGTATAGTTTCTTGAGTTTTGTGAATATTTTGATGTGTTTTGTGTTATTTTGTAGATAAATAAAGTTTCAGAACTCTCTGGAGGTGATTTGGGACCAAAACAGTGAAAAATGACACAAAAGGGCAAAATTGTAAATTGGCTCGTCGCGACACCTAACATGCGCCGCTCTATTCTAACGTGTGTCGGGTCCACATGTCATAATCTGTGAAGTTTGACTTTGCTAACGTGCACCGTGCCACGTGTCACCATCACAGTCGATCTGCTAACGTGCGCTGTGCCACGTGTCATCATCTTATGGTGCCGACAATCGCCATCGTCACGTGTCAGCCATGCCATCGTCCACATCACCAGTTGACCGAGTCAATGTGCCACGTCACTGCCACGTCAGCACAATTATTGAGTTAATCATCTGCAATTGCCACGTCAGCGGATAAGAATCTGAGTCGACGAATCAGAGAGCGACACGTCAGTGCGTCGCGACGCAAGAAGAAACTTGCGCGTCGCGATGCGAGGGGGTTACCGAGGCCTATAAATTGAGCTCGAAATTTCAGTTTCAGATATACCTTCCTCTCTGAATTCTCTGATCTAAATAGGGAGTTTTCTATCTAATTTATTTTAATTTCAGTTTTGTAATTAATTTTAATTACGTTCTGTAATAGTAATTGTAATTTACTTTCTTTACTTTTACAATTTTTACTATTCAACCATGAGGAGGTAACTTCCCCCTGCTATGGTGAAATGTAATTCTTTTACTATTTCTATTTAGATTAATCTCCATTAATTATAATATATTCACTATTTAAAACTTGACTTAATAAGGATACCGCTATATTGGTCGGTTGGTAATTCATTTTAAAATGGTTTAAACCTGACTAAGCAAGGATACCGCCAGATTGGTCGGTTGGTAATTAAACTTTCTTACCGCCTATATGGCAGGTTTATGGACAAATTTTGATACCGCCTATATGGCTGGTCGGACTTAATTTGACTTAATCAGGTTACCGCCTATATGGCTGTTTGGTAATATCATCACAAGTTAATATATTATATTAAGGGAGATATCTAAATTAGTAGTAGTAAAAGTATATCATTTTACCTTAGCATTTTATTTTATTGTAATTTTACTTTTCAGTATTTATTTTACCGCATTTACTTTTCAGCATTTTAATTTATGTCTTTTATTTTTAAGTTTTTACTCGCCCTAGTTATGTGTCATAACTAAGTTAGTTATCTAGGGTTGTGATGAATTCTAATATCACCGGTTTATAAGGGGTTATTTTTGTAGTTTGGGTAATTTAAAGGTTTACTTATTAAGTCTTAAGTTTAATACGTCTTGTTAATTGGCCATTAATAAGATTGATCTGGTAAATCTAAAATAAACTTGACAAAGGAATTTTAGGTTTCAGTCGTAGACTTAATAGCTCACGATCTTCCTTGAGGATATATAACCCTTTAATAGATTTCTTTACAGGATAGAAATATACCTGTCGGGCGAGGGTAACCACAATTGGAACTTAATTTTAATGAATCCAGATAATTTGGTTGACATAGACATATGGTTCAATTGGGTTACACTGGGTATTTGCATCTGACCATCGACAAAGGCTTTTGCATAATTTCGAGTTCCAGGTTAGTAAACCGATATATTACAAAAATAAAAAATAACCACTTCATTTTTAATTAGATATTAGAAGAAATCACAACCCTGGATGATTTTATAAATTTGAATTTTCCTCAACCTATTTTTGGGCAATTTTATTTACTTATTTTTAAATTTAAAATCATCATCATTCCCATTCAATCAATCAACCTGTTAGATACTAGTAATAATTTGACCTAATAAAATTAATAGATTAGGTATTAAGTCATCGTGGGATCGATACTTTTTATACTACTTGAACGATACGTGCGCTTGCGTTATATGCGTGTGATTATGCACCGGTCACTCACTTGACCTGGTGGACCAAACACCCTAGTGACTGCCATCAGTATCCATCATCTCGAGCTCGTCTTCCGGGTATACCTGCAAAACAGAAACACTGGGAGTAGGGGGTAGATCGTTTGAACGATCTAGTGAGTGGATAATTTAAAATGGAAACTGAAATGCTTTTATGAAAATATTTGGTTCTAAAATCGAAACTATCTCAAGAAAATCCTCTTTTCTAAAAACTCTTTTCTTGTCTGAAAGACTCTGAATTCTTTCTGTAAATATTGATCTCTCTTGAAAAAATTTCATAAAACTTATCTTTTCTGAAAATATGTTTCTGGAAATCCATTTCTGAAAATATGTTTCTGAAAAATCGATATCTGAAATCCTGACACATGTGGGCGTTACGTCTCACCGTCCCCCCAAACGCATAATCTGGTGGTCTTGGGGCATTACGTCTCGCCATCCCCAAAGCCACTAAACTGGAGCGAGGGTTCGAATCCATGCTACTCTCCTGACTCAGAATCTGGGATCTAGGGGAATTTATCATCCCTAGTCCTGAATTGTGTGTGCATACGATATATGTGTCTGTCAATTTCATATATGTGTCAAGTTACATATGAGGTGGGTTTTTCTCTTATGCCTCCAAAAATCATAAAACTCAAGCTTTGAAAATAATTTCTTTCTAAAATATTTCTCTAAACGTTCTCATTCAAGACACAATTGAAAGAAATCTTGGCTAACGCCCTAAGTGCTTAAAAGTAAGTCTTAATTCAAAACAAATTAGTAAATATCAATTTGAGAAAAGGATCCACTCACTGATTTTAGAATCTGACTGGTACTACTTCGCTTCGTCGAAGAAAATTACGGTTCCTGTCGACAATCTATAATCGATAAACTTAGTTAGAATGTAAACCGTGAAATATGCTTCGGAGCTTTTATCACTACATGACGTATGATGTTTGTGACATGATGTAATGCATGTAGGTACTCTGATATAAGACCCTTAGAGTGGCCTCTAACATTCTAGGATGAAATTGGAATGGTTAAATCTGATTCTGGAAATTGGTCACGGGTCGCGACTCTGGCCCCTTGGCATTGCGACTCTGGCCCTTTGGCATCGTAACGCTCACACAGATCAAGCTGAGGCAGAGAGCTTCCTCTGTCTCCGCGTCGCGACGCTAGCCCCTTGGTGTCACGATATTCACAACCCAGAACTGAAACAAAGAGCATTTTCAAGCTTGGCGTCGTGACGCTAGCCCATACGTGTCGCGACGCTGGCCTGATTTCAGGTCAAATTTCAACTCCCCACTGCCAAATTCCAAAATACAAAACCAACACCCCCACTCTACAACTTTCACACAAACATTTCATTAATATCAATATTTATACATGGTAACCAACATTCCATCATCAAGATAAACCCTAATATCATAAATCTTATTTTAACTCAACATTTAGGATTTCCAAAAATTTGGGCATTTCTTAATATAATTAATTTATTTGTTCATTATCCACCTAAATGCAATCTCTGGTATGCCAATAACTCTAACGTAGCATCATACTATCAAAATTCCACAATCCAAGTTTTGGATCAAGATTTATTTACCTCATTTCACTTGATTTCCTACACCCTGCAAGTCTTCTAAGCTTAATATTCTTCTTTCTAGCTTGTTGTTAGTTGATTAGCATTTGATTCCTCTTTAATTTTTGGTAAGAAATGGTTTCCCCTCTTTCTTTCCATATTCTTTCTCCATTCTTCTTTCTCTCTCATGTTTTTTTCCTTCTTCTAAACTTTAAGATGAATGAATAGTGCCTTATATTTATAATATGGGCTGATTTGGATGATTTTTGTAATGATTAATGGTAAAGAAAATCATAAAATTTGAGAAACTTGGAGAATTCTCTAGATTAGTCCTCGGGGACTATTCATCTGAATTTTTAATCTGTGTTTTTGACCTATTTCTGGTTCGAATTTGGAAACCTATCCAACGCAGAAGTTGTAGGTCTCAGTCTTGGCTTTCCGAAGATATAAAATCCATAAAAATTAGAGATCGTTTGAAAAAGGTTATGGCCCAATTAATAAGAGTTGCTCGGAATGGTAAATAAAATAAATTTCGTACTAGAACTGCAAAGGATTTATCGAAGGTCCGAAATATAATTTTTCAAACACATACATGCTTGAACATGGTTTATATCATGTATTATGTCATCCATAACTGAGTAGTCATCGGGATTACCGGGGTGTTACATTCTGATAGCTTCATAGAGTAGCGTATTGATATAAATTGAATTATTTGGGTATGAGTATATTGAATATATTAATTTGGTAAAATCCGAGTGAAAACAGAACGAGTTGGATCGATCCGATAGATTAAATAAGTTTCTTACAAAAGTAAGTTTTCCGTGTATTAATGTGTTTTTTTATCGTAATGAAAGGTATGAGTCGTATATGATGATATAATAATGTTTGGATAAATCCGGGTAGGTTCGGAGGGTTAGGGACCCTTCCGTAGCGTTGCGTAAACTTTTTCGGAAGATTTTCCAAAAATGCGTAAATCGAGGATTCAAGTTAACTAATGGCATGAATTAGTTTATAATGATGTTTTAAGACTATGAAACTGAAAATATTGAAATCAGACTTGATTTGGTTGTCCCAAAAAGATCCGAAAGTTGTCATATTTTAGTCAAGAATTTTGTAAAGTAACGATTCTGATGGCTTTTCGCCATTTGTTTTGGCGGACTTGACTTGGACCTGGAGTGCTCGCGAAGCCAAGTAAGTAACCCATGCGATGAGTTGTCGAATTGTTTATTTCGTGTTATATATATATATATATTTGAAAGGTTTAGGATAGTTAAAATATGGATTTGAGAAAGGACTTCGAGATCATGTATAGTTGAGTTAGTCGACCATCACATATATGACTTTTGTTATTTTATGATATGAAGTGAGATGTTTGACGATCTTAATGTTTGTACGTATGTATTGATGTGTTTTGAAGTGAAAAATTTCATGAGTTTGATGGCTACATGTTTGTATTGATGCATGTAAGTGTATGAACAAGTAATGATTTATATATGTATGTAATGATAAGCTATGAATAATTTGAGTATACAGGATCGGTAAATGGAATAAGTTTGATATCGATTGGTACATGCGATTATTTGTACAGAGATTGGGATGGTTAAATGAGATAAGAAATGAGTATAAGTTAAGTTCTCTCCGAACGAATATGTTTATTTGGTAAAGATATTGTATTAAATATTTCTAGATATAAATTTTAAAATGAGTATGATTGATCGATAAATGAAGAGATATGAGTATTATGAAAGATATGATATTTGAATTCATAGTGAGGTGTGTATTCTTATGTTTGAAACATATGTATGTATATGAGTATTTAAATGATGTTCGGATTGTTTGTCATGTATGTTCTTGTGTATGAGAAATCATGTGATGAGTTTATGTTAAATAGTATGTGTGTATGTGTGTATGTTTGTTTGGATGATTCATGGTGTAGTAGTTGATATGGTTAGGAATACGTTCGGATGGAATTCATCTCATACATATTCTAAAATAGGTAATGAGTCACGTACGAGCATTGTGTGTGTAAGCCAGCCGTATGTATGTATTGTTGGATGATGTGATCTTTGATGTATCGATTGTTATATGTGCTTCATGGTTGGTTGCATGATGTTTGTAAATATGTCTGAGTGTATGTATGTGTATGATAGAACTCGTGATATGTATGGATCGTGTATGCTTATATGAAATGAATGGATGATTTGAAACCGATGTGAATATCAAAGGTTATAAAGTGTGTTTGCTAAATTGTATTGGTATGTACGTATACGTGTAAGAATTCTGAAATTGTATTTGCATGTATATAAGAGAAATGTGATACGGTATGTGTGAATACATATGAACCCCAAGTGTTACGCTATTGTAAGGTTATCGTGGTAAAACAAGGTTAAATAAAGATTATTTTGGTATTGAAGTAAGTTGTTTTGGTATTAAAGATAGTTTGTTATCGAATAAAAGAAAGTCTGTTAGATTTACCGATTTGATGATATTTCAAAGATGTTTACTTGTGATAAGTATTAATATGTGACTTCATGCTTCAACATTAAAATGGTTTCGATGTTATATGACATAATTTATGATTTCGAATCCATGCTTTGTATGCTTTGAATGTCTGGCCTTAAATTGACAACATGTAAATATGTAAATATGAAAACTTGACGCGGGTAAAGTATAAAGGATAATAGAAAGTTGATAATTCTAAAACTCGTAATAACTTGATAATTATGAAAAACTTCTAATGTGATTGACTTGTATGTTATGTCTGTAGTACTGGAATGGTTACTTACTGAGTTGTTATAACTCACCAAACCAGTTTGCTAGTTTTATAGGTTGACTACCAGATGGTTCAACCACTTCAGTTTTGGAAGTCATGCTCGAGATGAGGATTACACAAGCGGTTGTCACCCTCCCAATTGTCATGGGAGAAGTTTTAGAAGTTTAGGATATTTGGTTATTGTTTTGTTTATTGTGCTGAGCATACTGTTTGTATTAAGTAAATGTTTTGATTGCTTATTATGTTGTGGGCACAGAGCCCTTGAATGTTGATAGATGATATGGGCACATAGCCCTTATGTGATGATTCTGATGTGTTTTGTGTGAACCGGAGGCCCTTTTGATATATGATATCTATTTCAGAATTCATTTTAATGCTGGACTTTGTTCCAGGTTGTCCATTTTTAGGATACATCATGCTCAATTTTTTGTGAATTTGGAGGCTTATGGAGATGGGTTAGTACTGTCTCTTGCCGGTAGCATCCTGCCTCTGGCGGGGTGTTACACTCAAAGGTGGTCATGTGATTCTAGAATGGTAGCCATAGCTCCAAGCTTTCATTTAGAGTTCCAAACTCTAATTTTATGTTCCATGTCCAACATGAACATTTTGACCCAATCACAAGTATATTGGATTTATGCTTCCAAAACATCCATACATAAATTTATTAGCCTAATTTCAACATCAAGCTATGTTATTATGTATCCAATACATAATACATCATTATATGTTTCACTAATGATAACTCACTAATGAAAACATAACTTTAGAGAAGTTCAAACTTACCTAGTAAGCTTGATACCAAGATCCAATCGTCTTCTCCTTGTTGAAATGTTATAGAGAACTTTCAAACCTAGCAAGCTTGATTCCAAGATCCAATCTTGATTCCAAAATTAGCAAGCTCGATTCCAAGATCCAATCTAAATTTCTCCTTGTTGAAATATTGTAGAGAACTTCCAAAGCTTCTCTAAACACTTCTTTTACTTAGGTTAATATTTCTAAACCTTACTTGTTTTAGCTTTCACAAACTTAACTTTCTTAAGCTTAAGATTAATTAAAAATTTACTCAAGCATGCCTTTTATAGCAAAACTTATGCAATTTTTAATTAATAAAAGTCTTAATCAACTTTTAGGTGGGCTTAATCCAATTTGTCCAAATATGTATAATTAGGTATAACTAATCACATTTGTCTACCACTTTGATTTAATCGAATTAAATCAAGACAAAGTTTAACAAATGGATTAGTTCATTGTCTACCACTTTGATTTAATTTAATTAAATCAAAACAAATACACTTATTATTACATATTTGTATATACCAAAATATCCTCCAATAGTAGATATATTTATGAAATTACAGCAAAGCCCTTATATGATTTTGGATTAATCCAATTGGATCAAAGTAAATAATTAATGTTATCCAATAACACTTAATTATTTTAATTGATAATTATAATATCAAACATTATTCATTATCAAACATTATCAGCTACTGAAGTTCTCAATGAGTACACTTCATATTGTAGGACTCTATAAGTCAAGACATGTTCGTCATATAAGCCTAGCTAATATATACGCAATTAAGCCACCTTTGAATTCATGAAGAACACGAACGACCTTTCTGAACAATATAATTCGAGGTCATCAAATATGTTTAACCATCCCTCCGTCATAGGCTATTCGAGTTGTGCTTAGGAACATGGATTACATCGTCAAGTTTCCGATGCGCACATCTCATGTCGACATGTCCACGATTCTTTACAACTAATCAGAACATTTTACATTGATTATAGAAAACTAAATGACGTCACTAGAAAAAAATCACTTTCCTTTACCATTTCTTGACCAACTTTTAAAAAGAGTAGCAGGACATCACTACTATTGCTTTCTTGATGGTTACTCAGGTTATTATCAAATTCTCATTGCTTTAGAAGACCAGGAAAAGACCACATTCACATGTCCCTTTGGAACATTTGCATTTAGAAAAATGTATTTTAGACTTTGTAATACACCAGCAATATTCCATCGATGCATGTTAAGCCTATTTAATGACATGGTTGAACACTGTTTAGAGGTATTTATGGATGATATAACTATTTTTGGGAACTCATTTGATAATTTCTTGAATAATTTGGAAAATATTTTGAAAAGATGTGAAGAAAAATGACTTGTGTTATACTGAGAAAATGTCATTTCATGGCTAATTCAGGAATTATTTGGGTCACGTTGTGTCATCTAAAGGTATTGAGGTTGACAAAGTAAAAATATAGGTAATCTCTAAATTGCCACCATAAAAAATAGTCAATGAAATTCGTTCTTTCTAAGGACATGCATGGTTTTATAAGAGGTTCATTAAAAAATTTAGTATCATATCCAAACCATTGTGTAACCTTTTATTAAAAGATGCAACATTTGAATAGACAGAAGAATGTCAAAAATCATTTGAAAGGATTATCAGTCTTTTAACTTCTGCTCCTATCATGCAATCCCCTGATTGGTCTTTGCTTTTTGAGCTAATATAGGATGCCAGTGATTATGCAGTTGGTGCAGTATTAAGACGGAGAAAGGAAGACAAGCCGTATGTAATTACGTAAGTAGAACTTTAAACAATGCACAAATGAATTACACTACCACATAAAAAGAATTATTTACTGTAATATTTGCATTGGATAAATTTCAATTATATTTAATTAGTTCTTCAACCGTTGTTTATTCTAACCATGCTGATGTTAGATATTTGATGTCTAAATAGGATGCAAAGCCAATATTATTACAGTAGATTTTGTTGCTTCCAGAATTCAATCTCACAATCAATGACAAGGAAGGAGCGGAGAATTTGGTTGCAAATCATTTATCGAGACTCACAAATGAGTCATAAATTGACATAACTCCTACCAATGACTCTTTTCCTGATGATTTTTTATTTTCTGTAAATATATTGTCTTAGTATGCTAATATTGTCAATTTTCTTGCAACAGGAAAAATACCTCCAAATTGGAGCCATTAAGATAAGAAGAAATTTTTAATCGAAGTCAAAAGATTCTACTGTGACGATCCATAATTATTCAAGTATTGCCCTGATCAAATTTTCTGACGATGCATATCGGGCAATGAGATAAGTAGTGTTGTTCAGTTTTGTCATTCAGAAGTATGTGGAGCTCACTTCTCATCTAAGAAAAGCGCTGCAAAAATCTTACAGTGTGGATTTTATTGGCCCATCATTTTTAAAGATACACATATTTTCTGCAAAACTTGTGAAAATTTTAAAAGTTGGGACTTATTTCAAAAAGAAACATGATGTCTTTAAATCACATCCTAGTCATCGAAATCTTTGATTGTTGAGGAATAGATTTCATAGGTCCATTTCCATCGTCATTTGGATTTTTATATATTTTAGTTGGGGTCGATTATGTCTCAAAATGGGTTGAGGCGATTCCTTGTCAAAACAATGATCACAAAACTGTGATTAAATTTTTAAAAGAAAATATTTTAAGTCGATTTGGAATCCCTCGGGCCATTATAAGTGATGGAGGTAAACATATTTGTAACAAGCCTTTTGAGTCCTTAATGAAAAATATGGAATTACATATAAAGTTTCTATATCTTATCACCCTAAGATAAATGGTCAAGTTGAACTAGAAAATAGGAAAATCAAACAAATTTTGGAAAAAACTGTTAACCCAAATTGCACAGATTGGTCTTTTTGACTGACTGATGCATTTTGGGCATATCGAACAGCTTTCAAAATATCTTTAGGAATGTCTCCATATCGTCTAGTTTATGGAAAACTTTGTCATTTGCTTGTAAAACTTGACCATAAGGCATACTGGGCTATTAAAACAGTCAACTCAAACCTTGAAAATGCCAGTCATGAACGTAAACTGCAATTAAATGAACATGAAGAGCTAAAGAATGATTCATATGAGAATGCAAAAATTCTTAAAGATAAAACTAAGGCCTTTCTTGATAGTCGAATTTCACGAAAAATGTTTGAAATTGGTCGGAAAATTTTACTTTATAATTCTCGTCTTCATTTATTTCCTGGAAAATTGAAATCCAAATGGAGTGGCCCTTTTATTGTAAACCACATTTACCCATATGGAGCTACTGACACTGACAATCTTAGGGATGGTGATATATTTAAAGTGAATGGACAACATCTCAAACCATGTTTGGAGTGTTCAAATTTTCAAGAATCGTTTTTCCTTTCAAACCCAGTGTACTATGATTGATGTATTTCAAGTTGTTATTTTCTTTTCTTTTCTTTTGTATTTATCTAATTTCCATTTTTCTTGAGTTTTGTAGTATTTTTTTTTCTTTTTGTCAGAATCTTGTACCCTGGTTAAACAGCGGATAACGGTACTCTGTGACTCTAAGTCGGTTCTTTCAGTTTCCTAAAATTACCGATACCCTACAATCAAAGCATAGAAGAAACTCTCGTAAAACTCCACAATCATTTTCATTCTCTCCCCCAAAATGCTCTAATGAAAATTTACAAAGCATGCATCGAAAGAATGAAGCTTCTTATGATCAATGGTATTCTTAGCGATATTTGTTTGGTAATTAAAGCACGCTTGGTAGATGAGTCATCTGACTCTTTCATTTCTTACATGCCCGGTTTAGGTAAAAACACATATGCTAAGAAACGAATAGCTAAATAATTAGGTGTTTGTTATAAATGTGCACGTTGGACATGCAACACTCGTTATCGTTATTTAGGAATGGTGTCTGACAATCGCGAAGATAAAATTCAATTCATTATAGATAACTTGAGTAAGGAGACTTTAGATGATATATCGTTGACTCTTGAGACGCATCCTAGTGGACATATTTATTGAGTAATTCATAATTTGCATACATAATTTCAAAAAGAAAGTTAACAATACAGTCTCGAGAATCTAACTTTAAAAGACCTGTTTGCCAATTTATAAGAAAATTGGATGGGAAGCATATGTTCGACCCATAGAGGGCGCTCAAGCCGTTACTAGACGTAAAATTAGAGGAAGACGTGAGCCATAATAACAACTACCAGTACATATTGTTTCAATTTATTGTTTTGATTTCTCTTACTTTAAATTATTGTTTTGATTTACTTTAATTCACTGTTTTGAATTCCTTTACTTTAATTTTAACGACAGTATCTAAACTTTTTTACTTTCACGATCTATTTTACTGTTCATCTAACAATTGTCATTTTACAGGTACTAGTGCTTTTATTACTCACCTTTTTTTCAGGATCCATAAATACAACTCGTCATTTCTCCCTTCGACATATCCAGATAAGAGAGAGAACAAAAATGAAAAAACTTCAAAATGACGAGTCACTAATATCTGTGTATTTTATGGAACTAGCTCTGGAACTAAACCAGAATTTGTTGAGGCTGCAAAAGAATTGGGTAGAGTTATGACGGAAAGAAACATGCACTTAGTATATGACGATGGTAATCTTAGATTGATGGGATGTGTTTCAAAGGTCGTGCAAGAAGGTGGCAGTCAAGTTTTGGGAATCATTCCAAAACCTTTGATAGACGAAAACCTCATTGGAAAATCAAATGGAGAATAATACAGTGTCTCATGTATGTCTGAAAGACTTACTGAAATGATTAATCATGATGACGTTTTTATTACTTTATTAGATAGGCTAGGCACGTTCGAATAAATATTCACAGTTGCGTCATGAGCGAACTTGGACATTCACCAAAAACCCATTGGACTACTTAATGTTAATCATTTTTTCGATTTTTTTTAGTATTTCTTAAGGATGCCAAAAGACTTGGGTTCATTTCAAGATCGGTAAAAGATATCGTCTTAAATACAAGAAAAGGTTATGAATTAATTGACCAACTCTTAGCTTATGAATCAAAAATCAACCTCATTCTTTCCAAGTTGAACAGGTCTGATAATGATCGTGTCTAGAAGGGTAGAGTTGACTTGAATCTTAATCTTTAATTTTTTTCTTTTAAATAGTCGTAGATTCAATTGTCGATTCCACACTAACCAGGTGATGTCTTATAAACTCTACTTCTTCTTATTCAGACTTTGGGGACAATGTCTCAATTTGGATAGGGAGGGGATAGTTGACTATATAGTTTTCGTTTTTATGTTGTGTTTTTCTTTCAAAAAAATATCTTCGTTTTTATGTTATGTTTTTCTTTCAAAAAAAATATTTTCATTTTTGTGTTGTTGTTTTATGTAAAAATAAAAAAAAAAATATATATGTTGTTTTTGCTTTGTTGTTAATTTAAGTGTAAAAAAATAATTATTTTGTGTTGATTTTCTTTTGTGATTTTTTTAAAAAAAAAAAAAACTACACACAAACAAACAATAAAGTTTTGACTAACCAAGTGGAATTGTTGTTCAAAGATGGCAATGTAAGAAGTTTTCACTCCTGAGACGCATCTCAATATTTTGTAACAAGTTATTTTTATTCTTTTCTTTTTGAATCATTTAAATTTGTGAATTCTCCATAATATTGATTAAATTTGATCCTCATATGCTCATTTGACAGGTATTATCAATATACACGGTAACATATGATCGTGGATTGTAAGTGAAAATTTTATAATATTCAGTTCTCTAGTTTGTTTGAGGTAGCACCTAAAGGCAGTGGAATATGTGTTTTTATTCAATAAAAATAATCATGTTTTTACTTAGTAACCGGACATCTTGCCTAAGCAAGCAGTGATTGTTCACGTAAAACGATATAGCTTGAATTAGTTTAAAAAATGATATTAATAATAATCAAGCTTTTACTTAGTAACCGGACATTTTGCCTCAGCAAGCAGTGATTGTTCAAGTAAAACATTAGAGCTTGAGATTGAAAGAAAATGTGTGAATAAATTCGATTTCGTAACCTTTCTAACTCGAGCAATTAAGTCTGTTGGGTTATTTTAACACTTGGTGCCCTAAGGCCAATTGGTCTGGGAGTATGTGGCTCAAAGCTCGTTACATGAGTTAAAGAAAAAGTTTAAGGAAATCAGACACTTCTTCTTTTTAACATCTGAGATCCGAGCAATTAAGTCTGTAGGGGTGTCTTATCACCTAGTGCTCTAAAGCCGAATAGTTTACGAGTCACTGACCCAAATCTCGTTACAAGGTTTGAAGATGTATTATTATTTAAAAAAAATATTTTGTATTTATAAATAAACTCTTATTGCCAAAAAAGTGTGAACTCTAATATAATTTTAGGACAAAAATATTACTCTTTTTTCAACAAGACCTGTGAATATTATGGGCACAATGAATTGATTGATTCTTTATTTTATGTGTGTACGGAAGAATGGTAAAAAGTACATTAGAATTTACTTCTTTGATTATTTAGAAAAAAGAAAACAATTATCAACTTGGATAAAAAAAATTTATCTTAAGTTTTCGCTTAAATTACTAAGGATTAGTAATAAGCTGGTTGGGAGGTGTGATGAACACTAAAAAATGTACATTTAATAAATAGAAAGTAATCATTTTACTTATAGTTTCATTAATCCCCTTAATTTAGCACATTTGTAAAATAATAATTAAATTATGTTTTATAGATTTTTATTATGATTTTTATTTCTTATATAGGTGAAATAATACTTTGGATGCGTAACTAGAAAAATAGACGTGACATTTGGATTTTAGAGGCCAAAAACTTAAAATGGTATTTTAATAGTGTACAATTTCGGAAATTCCAACCATTCATAATTTTTGTATTTTGCCATAATTGTTTACTCCGATATCGGATTGAGACGATTCTAGTTCCAGATTAAAGAAGACTCAAATATCTACAACTTTGATGTTTATAAGATTTTTTAGTTCTGAAGTTTTCAAGGCCGGAATTGATAAAAATCCAAAGTATGTTATATGTAATTATTAAAGACAAAAACAAGAAAAAAAACAATATATATATATATATATATATTGTTGACGGCGAATTTTGGTCTCAGGGTAATATGGGAATATCACTCCGAGGAAATCCTCCCTCAATAGTGAATTTGTTGGTTATGGGGGACCAAAAGCAAACTTAGCAAAAGACAAATAATACGCCAATCGACAAAGAGATTTAACGTGGTTCGGTGGATCTTGGTCCGACCTACGTCCACGGGCACAAAAAGGATGATACTTTTATTACTCAAACACGCTTCTCAGCTCTCTCTTTTGTTTACAAGTCTCACAATAATGATCTTGATCTCAACTTTTTACTTCCTCTTCCTTCCCCCAACTCTCAACTTTCAACTTGTTCCTTTTTTTTACCTACCTCTACACCCACTCTACCCTCCTATTTATAATGGTGAAGAAATCATATTCCTATTTGTACAAGAATTTCCTAGTTGAAACAATTTAGTTTCCCATAAGGATTCCTAGTCAAAACTGTTCCCTTCTTTTATCCTATTTGGACACTGACTCATCAGTTTTCCCCATGAAAGTAGGATAACTTATCTTCTGGAGCATATCCCGCCATATTCCCGGTCTTCATGAGGTCGGTCACGATGGTATTTTGAACTGAGAATGCTGATGTCGATCTGATAATGCCCGGTCATCCGATCTTTAAGTGGTCGGTTACCAATCTTAAGTGCTCGGCCCCTAACTCCTGTGGTCGGGTCGGTATTAATGATCTCGATCAAGAAGGGATTTACCCTTTTACCCCTGCCGTACTGCTTAAATATCATAGTGCTTAAAAACACCATCAACATCTATCCCCTAGTTCTCGGTAACAACGAGTTTGCGAGTTGATGCCGGGAACTATAAAAAAAGATGGTGTACCGATGAATCCGTCGGTGGTCACTCCAGGAACCGCAGAGAAAAATGCCTTGGCGGTAAATCTGGTCCTTCCTGCCACCTTCATGTGCTCAGTCAACGAGGATCCCGATATCTACCCGTGGAGAAAATACTTTGCCCTTATGCTGATGACGATCGACTCGGTGGGACGTAACCCGACCCCGAGTTGAGAAGAACATTTGGCTTTGGGGGAATGTCACATCCTCAGTCCAAAGAAAACTGACTCGGTGGGACGTAACCCGACCCCGAGCTAAAAGAAAGACTTGGCTCTGGGGGAATGTTACATCCCCAGTCCAAAGAATCCGACTCGGTGGGACGTAACCCGACCCCGAGCTAAAAGAAAGACTTGGCACTGGGGGGATGTTACATCCCCAGTCCAAAGAAACCGACTCGGTGGGACGTAACCCGACCCCGAGCTAAAAGAAAGACTTGGCACTGGGGGAATGTTACATCCTCAGTCCAAAAAAACCGACTCGGTGGGACGTAACCCGACCCCGAGCTAAAAGAAAGATTTGGCACTGGGGGAATGTTACATCCCCAGTCCAAAGAAACCGACTCGGTGGGACGTAACCCGACCCCGAGCTAAAAGAAAGATTTGGCACTGGGGGAATGTTACATCCCCAGTCCAAAGAAACCGACTCGGTGGGACGTAACCCGACCCCGAGCTAAAAGAAAGACTTGGCACTGGGGGAATGTTACATCCCCAGTCCAAAGAAACCGACTCGGTGGGACGTAACCCGACCCCGAGCTAAAAGAAAGACTTGGCTCTGGGGGAATATTACATCTCAGTCCAAAGAAGCCGACTCGGTGGGACGTAACCCGACCCCGAGCTGAATAAACCATAAGGCCTCGATGGAATAAAATCCAGATCCGAGCCGATTAACCAAGCGGCCTCGGCGGAACGAAATCCAGCCCCCAGCCGAATAACCAAGCGGCCTCGGCGGAACGAAATCCAGGCCCGAGCCGAATAAACAAGTGGCCTCGGCGGAACGAAAACCAGCCCCGAGCTGAATAAACATGGGTCTCGGCGGTACAAGAGCAGACCCGAGCCGGAAAGAAACATCGATCTCGGCGGTACAAGAGCAGACCCGAGCCGGAAAGAGACATCGGTCTCGGCGGTATATAACACACCACCCGAGCCGGAAAGAAACATCGGTCTCGGCGGTACAAGAGCAGACCCGAGCCGGAAAGAAACATCAGTCTCGGCGGTACAATAGCAGACCCGAGCTGGAAAGAGACATCGGTCTCGGCGGTATAATAGCACACCCGAGCCGGAAAGAAACATCGGTCTCGGCGGTACAAGAGCAGACCCGAGCCGGAAAGAGACATCGGTCTCGGCGGTACAAGAGCAGACCCGAGCCGGAAAGAGACATCGGTCTCGGCGGTACAAGAGCAGACCCGAGCCGGAAAGAGACAATCGGTCTCTGCGGTACAAGAGCAGACCCGAACCGGAAAGAGACATCGGTCTCGGCGGTACAAGAGCAGACCCGAGCCGGAAAGAGACATCGGTCCCGGCGGTACAAGAGCAGAGACCCGAACCGGAAAGAGACATCGGTCTCGGCGGTACAAGAGCAGACCCGAGCCGGAAAGAAACATCGGTCTCGGCGGTACAAGAGCAGACCCGAGCCGTAAAACAAATATCAAAACCATTGTGTGAGCCATAACAAACAAGCATGATCAAATGTCAACCTAAGTCAGAAGAGGTTTTACTCACATTTTTGGGATCCGTTGTCTTTCTTACAACTCTACAAGGGTTACTACAAGTAAGGCTCTTCTTAATACGTCCTCTCTGCATTTCAGTATTCCACGCATCCGACCGGATGACTTCCGCTATCAACTTTGGTTGACCTCAAAAACAGAATGGTCTATGTACTCACTGAGATAGCATTCTTTCACCAAGTCTTCCACCTGCTCCCGCAGGTCTCTGCACCCATTCGTGGCATGTCCCCTTACGTTATGGTAGATACAGTATGCCCTACTATTTTCCTCCTCAATCGGGAACCTCCTCAAATTAGGCTCGGCCAACAGACCTTTATCCTGGATTTCCCGAACTATCTGGTGAAATGCCTGACGATCGGTGATTTCCATCTTCTGCCATCGTCTTACCACACGAGCTGCTTTTTGTTGAGTTCCCCACAGACGGCGCCAACTGTTGACGGCGGATTTTGGTCTCAGGGTAATATGGGAATATCACTCCCGAGGAAATCCTCCCTCAATAGTGAATTTGTTTGGTTATGGGGGACCAAAAGCAAACTTAGCAAAAGACAAATAATACGCCAATCGACAAAGAGATTTAACGTGGTTCGTGGATCTTGGTCCGACCTACGTCCACGGGCACAAAAAGGATGATACTTTTATTACTCAAACACGCTTCTCAGCTCTCTCTTTTGTTTACAAGTCTCACAATAATGATATTGATCTCAACTTTTTACTTCCTCTTCCTTCCCCCAACTCTCAACTTTCAACTTGTTCCTTTTTTTTACCTACCTCTACACCCACTCTACCCTCCTATTTATAATGGTGAAGAAATCATATTCCTATTTGTACAAGAATTTCCTAGTTGAAACAATTTAGTTTCCCATAAGGATTCCTAGTCAAAACTGTTCCCTTCTTTTATCCTATTTGGACACTGACTCATCAGTTTTCCCCATGAAAGTAGGATAACTTATCTTCTGGAGCATATCCCGCCATATTCCCGGTCTTCATGAGGTCGGTCACGATGGTATTTTGAACTGAGAATGCTGATGTCGATCTGATAATGCCCGGTCATCCGATCTTTAAGTGGTCGGTTACCGATCTTAAGTGCTCGGCCCCTAACTCCTGTGGTCGGGTCGGTATTAATGATCTCGATCAAGAAGGGATTTACACCCTTTTTACCTCTGCCGTACTGCTTAAATATCATAGTGCTTAAAAACACCATCAACATATATATATATGGGAAATGACATTCCACCTATCACAATCATGCAATTTATAAATTTATAAATTATATGATATGTGAAGGGTGAGGGCGTTCAACTCTCTACTTTAGATAGAGGTGCTCAGCACCTTAGAAAATCAGTCATGGAGTCCATAGTTTTCTTTGAAATTTTTTGGAATTCCAGCTATTGTGTGTTTTAATTTTTTAAAACTTTCTTGTAATTTCTTTTTCTTTTGGTAATAAAATTATTTTTATTTTTATTCAAATCATGAGTAGCTAAATTCATTATTTGGGGTAAAGAGTAAAGCTCTTAATATAAAAAATATAGACTAATCTTATTTATATTATAATATATGAATTATAATCTAAAAACTAATATTTAATTTAAATCTGGATTAATTATTGACAAACTTAGTTACCGCTTATATTATTTATTTGGCATAATTGAGTACTTAACTGGACTTATTATAGACAAATGTTATCATCGCCTTTATGGCTAGTTTTATATGTTTTGACATAATTAATTCCTGAAATAAATTAATTGAGTAATAATGACAATTTATATATTATAAAAAAATAAGATTTCTAAATTAGAAATATTAAAAGTGGATCTCATAGCCCCATCATTTTATTTTATTATTGCAGTCCAATTTAAAAATTGTAAATCATTTCAAATAATTCAGTCTTTCAGTCCAATTTAAAAATTGTAAATCATTTCAAATAATTCAGTCTTTTTATTTTCACTCAAATCATTATTTTATTTTACTATATTTATTCATTGTGGATCGACCTCGAACTTAACGGGTTATTTTATTACTTTGATACTCTTATACTTTGGAGTAAAGAATCACTTTGTAAGTGTATCAACTAATATTTAATTTAAATCTGGATTAATTATTTACAAACTTTGTTACTGTCTATATGACTGCTTTTATATATTTGGCATAATTGAGTACCTAACTAGACTTATTATAGACAGATGTTATCAATGCCTTTATGGCTGGTTTTATATGTTTTGGCATAATTAATTCCTGAAATAAATTAACTGGGTAATAATGAAAATTTATATATTATAAAAAGTAAGAGTTCTCTAAATTTGAAATATCAAGAGTGGTTCCCTTAGCCCCCGTCATTTTAATTTATTGTTGCAGTTCAATTTAAAATTGTCCATCACTTTAAACAATTCAGTCTTTTTTGTCACTTGAATTATTATTTTATTTTACTAAATCTATTCCATGTGGATCGACCCCGAACTTACCATGTTATTTTATTACTTCAACACTCTTATACTCGGGAGTAAAGAACCACTTTATGAGTGTGTCGATATTCTATATGAGCATGCTGAAAGTTCTAACGTTAATGATATTATTTTATTTGAAATTATTACTTTTATGAAGAGAAAATGATTAATTTATTTTAAAGATATTACATTATTTTATCTTATTACCATAATTTTTGATCATAAATTTAAATTATAAGGTTTGAATCGTGGCTTACAAACTTATTATAAATTTTTAGGAATAGAAGATGAAATTAATGTTAGAAAAATAATATATTGAATAAAAAATGATTTAATAAATTTATTTAATGATTATGTGAGTAGATATAACTGTCAATCATCAGGACAATCTAGTAGAGAACCCGTAATACATTCAAGACTTAGCATAGGTGATCGTTGATTATTACAACAAAATAAAAAAACAGATGGAAACCACGACTAACAATTCAGAATTAAACTTTGAGTTTTCCTTCTGAAATTTTAGTAAGTAAAAATTTTCAAGTACTTGACTGGTGGAACCGACGTCAAAGTGTCTATCATATTTTATCAATTATTGCTAAAGAGGTGTTACATCATCTGTTTCCACCGTTGCGGTTGAACAAGTCTTCAACTTAGGAATACAATATTTTGGAAAAGAGACGGTATTGATTACATCCAAGCATTTTAAAAGCAACACCATGTGTTAATGATTAAACCTGAGCTAATCTAAGATAACAATAGGATGGCCCCGATGACTTTGAAGATTTGTTCGACAATGCATCTGCAAGTGCAAGCAGAACATGAGTTGAAGGATCAACACCAGGCACAAATAATGATGATAAGTAAATAATTGTAATAGCCACTAATGGGGAACTATCTTAAAATATAATGGAATAACGTGAGTTTTGATTTTTCTCACCCCAAGAGTATACTTTGGTGACTTAAGTTTTTAAAAATTTAAGTTCAAGTTCTTTTATTTTATTTTTAATTTAATGTAAAATAAAAATAAAAATAATAAATTTAAAATCCCATTTTTATTTTTAAAAAAAAAAATTAAAATTTAATTTTTAAATTAATTAAAAAAATCAGGCTGGAACTGAACTGCCCGATCCAGCTCGATTCTGGTTCCCGGTTCCACATTCTTATGAAAACGAAACCAAACCGAAATTATCATATTTGGTTTCTATTCCATAAATATGAAATTGGGAATCGGATGATTCGGAAGCGAACCAAAATGATGACCGAGTCTATCTTTGATCAGACACTTAGAACAAGGAGACAGAGCTACGAGCCTATATAACAGTTAAGCTTCGCATCATCTCGTAAAAGCCTATATATCAGTTCTGTAATAAAACAGGATCAAAAAAGTTATTTTACCCGACACAGACACTCGAATTGGTGTCCGAATTCGAACACCAACCTCTCAAACATGGTTCTTTGGGTTTGAATTTGTTTGTGGTCGTCGTATGCTTTAATATATTAATTAATAATCATTAAAAATAAAAACCGTACACCATGTTTGACTGGTCGATGAGACACAGAGGAAATAATTATTATTTCATAAATCAGAACGACTTATAAATTAAAAAGAAAGAAAGAAAGAAAGAACCGTACCATCTTTGACCGCTCCTTGAAAACTAACATCTCTGCTTTTTTGTATTGGGTTGCTGTTTGTCATCAAGGATGATAAAAATTTTGTGGAAATAGTCAAATAGAAGCTTAGAATATTAAGCTTTAAGTAAAATCTCGTGTAAATAGGGATCTCTATGGGGCTGTGATGACTCGAAATGTTAGGGGCGGATAATGAAATAATCTTTGCCCTCATTGATTGAACATGGTGGATACGGATATTAGCATTCCCATGTCAAACCCGGCTTGTTACCATTCTTAGTTGACATTTCAATGGTGTACGGTTTTTTGAAACTTTGAAATATTTGTGTATTTATTTGGTGAATGAACTTAATTTAATGAATATATTTATCATTTTTATCGGGTTAATGAACTTGATCTAATAAATATATTTGTCATTTTTATAAAATGAATGAACATGATCTAATGAATATATTTCTCATTTATAAGAGGTGGATAAACTTGATTTAGTGAGGTAAATGAACTTAATTTAATGAATATATTTGTTATTTCTAAGTCAATGAATTTGCTAATGTAATTAATGATTTGAGTTAAATTTATTATCATTATTAATATTTGTAGCCACTTTTAATTTTGAAAAGAAACAGAAAATTTTATCTGCTCTTCATTTTGTTATTTCTATTGTATCTCTTTATTTGCTTAATATTTATTATTTATCACATGTCTTCTATAGTGTACCCCATGTTATTTTTAAATATGTTCTTTACTTTTAATATTTATTTTATATAATCACAATCACATGTGGATACTCATCTAATTTAGTTTTATTATATACTTAAATCAAATATAATATGTAATTTTGGAGTTTAAAAAAATGTTAATACATTTATAGTCCCTTCGATGTATTATCAAATGATCCACGTAGTAAAACTTATCATATTGGATTACTTTTATATTTTTTTTTTTTTAAAAAAAAAAATCTACAATCACTAAACCTACTAAAACTTATCTTATATTATATGATAATGATAGAGTTATAGACATTTTGTACTGTATAATGATGTTGCATTAAGAGATTGGTTGGAAAAAAAAAATAGCACATGATTTATATAATTATTTGTATTAACTTTATAATTTATCTCAAATCCTTGTATGCTCAGTGCTACAAAACTTATTTTTGATGACGCGGTATTTATGACGGTTTTAATAAAAACCGTCATTAAAAACAAAAATGACGATTTTTATAATAACCGTTATCTTTTGTTTGTAAATTTATGACAATGTTTTTTCATAAATCCGTCATAATTTTTTATATATGACAAAAGATGACAGTTTTTTATAACAATCATCATCTTTCTACTAACAAAAGATTATGATTTTTATAATAACAGTCATCTTTTGTTAGTAAAAGATGACGATTTTTGTAAAACCGTCATCTTTCTATTGATTGTTTATGATGATTTTTCATAAACTGTCATGATTTTTATATATAACAAAAGATGGCGGTTTTTATAAAACCGTCAT
Source organism: Zanthoxylum bungeanum (assembly GCA_019454045.1). NCBI lineage: Eukaryota > Viridiplantae > Streptophyta > Magnoliopsida > Sapindales > Rutaceae > Zanthoxylum > Zanthoxylum bungeanum. The sequence continues at coordinate 33,442 of SKCR01023735.1, read as the reverse complement.
CTTTTATTAGTAAAAAAATGATAATTTTTGTAATAACTATCATTTTTTACTTCGATTTTTTATGACAATTTTGTTAGTGTCCTAGACATGCCAAGGATCTCTAAGATTGATTTGTGTGTGAATAAATCAAAGATAAGTTGCGGAAATTACTTACATTGATCAGTTGAGATTTCAAAAATTTCGAAGGATGTAGAAACTCCAAGTTTTGTCGTTGAGTTCTAAACTCGAGGGTGAGTTTCCCTATCACCTTATTTTGACTCCCAAAGTGCTACTTTGTCCAAAAATTGAAACAAAATTTCTTCTCCAAGAAGAACAAGAATCGGCAATGGTGGGCATTTGAGAGGAAAGAGAGATGTGAATAGTAGCTTTCCAAAAGTGTGTGTTGTGTGGAATAAATGCTTTATTTATAATGGCCAACTACTTTCATCACTTATTTGACATGTGATGTGAGTTGTGAGTCTCACCCAATTATTGAATTCCAAATTCAAGTTGGCTTATACAATACACTTTGGGGTCGGGTTCGATTAATCTGATTAAACGAATTTTTCGTCGCGACTTAATTAAATCTAATTTAATTAAATAATAATGCCTAGCAAAAAATTATTACGAAAGTCGCTTACGAATTAATTCCAAATTAATTTGTTTGCTTGAATTAAAATCCAATTTTAATTCCGTATTGAAATCCAATTTCAATTAATAATTTCGATATATTATTTTAGCCCAATTAAATAAATTAAATAGTAAAATCCAATTTAACTATTAAATTTACTTTGCCGATTAATTCCAAATTAATCGCGTTCTCTCTTCTTCATGAATTAATCCCAGATTAATTCATAACGCAATTAATCACAGATTAATTCTTTCGCTGATAATTAATCCCAGATTAATTCTTGCCGTAATTAATCTCAGATTAATTTTCTCTCTCATAATTAATCCCAGATTAATTCTGTTTGAGTCAAATGTCATCGGTAAATCTTTGGGAAGCGACCCAAGAGATCTCTGGATATATTGGCAGTAAATACGGTCATCGGACTATCCGAACACGTGCGTACCCGGTACAACATTCTCACCGATTTACAAGACATGATTGGCTTCTAGCAAAGCACCGTGCCTACCCAATTCTCAAAAAATATTCAACGAGGAATAAATAATCTTTATCAAGCATAGTATACTATGTATTGTGTATTACGATCCAGTATCGGATGTCACATGCTAGGCCTGGGGCTGGAATTGTGTCTGCCCGTACGAAACATATATCGGATCACTAGCAACTAGTCTCTGTAATCGGATAATCATGACCTAGTCATACTATCCCGATAGCTGCAGCATTTAAGAGTATTAGTTCTGTATCCCTGCGTGATCATCATCTCCATATGACTGAAGTGATACTTCCATCTTGACATCACACTCAATACACTACGATTCTCAGTATACCCAGAAGAGGCGTACACAGAACCTGTTAAAGCTCCGGACGACCAAAACCAAAGTATACTGATTGTCGCAAGTATTAGCGATGCAAGTCTCGGGTTAAGACCACATACACCTACCCTGAGTCGGATTCCCATAGACACATAGTCATACTACCAATGGAATTCCGATGGGTCTATCCAGAGCGAAGTTGTTCCCGGTCCAACGGCTAACAGAACCTCCTATCAAACTTGCATAAGTATCCAATACTTAAATATATGAGAACTATGTCGTTAAGCTTCCATAACGCGCACAAGTGTAATACTAGCTTATTCCGCATTATCGATGTCCAGTCTCGATAATACTACGACTAAGGATATTTAATGATTAAACATTTCGTGGATTAATACTGTCTCATATCTTATTAATCCGGTACTAATCATATGGACTTTTATCATTTATATATCCAAGTAATCCAATTACAAAATGATAAAAGAGCAATTTCTTTTGTCACATAGTTAATTTGTACAAAAACACCATGTCTTTTACAAATAGTGATGCTATGGGTCATAATTGTCCATCAAATTTTCCATAAAACCGTCATTATTTTTATATATAACAAAAGATGATGGTTTTTTTTTTTATAAAAACCATTATCTATTGTTAGTAAAAAAATGATGATTTGTATTTAAACCGTCATCTTTTATTCTCATTTTGACTATGTTCTCTGACAACGTTTTTTACATTGTCAAAAAAGAATATATTAATTTTTGAGTTTTTTTTTAAACTTTAAACCTATAATATGAATAGCAGGCGGGAGCAGGCGGGGGGCTGGAGCTACATTATTATATTAATTTATTATTTTGATAAAAACAAATAAATTTTGAAGGTATCTACATTAGACATTTTACATCAAACTAACTTTTATATAATAAAATACTAAATAACTAGCCGCGTGATGAAATCACAAACCAAAATGTGAATACTTGAAAAGTTCATTTTTCATGATGGTTTGTAGGTATCATCACTTTATATATTTATTTATACTATGTCATTATGAATATTGTATATATCCATATACTCCTATGCCTACATCGGTTGGTTGGCGGTGAATGAGATTTACGTATTAAGACGAATCATTAATTTTCATCCTTACAATAATATATAAAAAAGGACTTCTAAATTCTGACTAATAATAAGTTAAAGCACCAAAAAAAATACGAATTATTATTATTATTTTCAATTTCGCTAAATATATAAATACTTTTTTTATCCCTCATTTTTTCATAATTGTCATATCTCTAAATAAAATATTCCAAATTGAATAATGATATGTTTATTATAAGGTGACAAAATGATGATTAAAATTAGTCAAAAAATACTAATACTTTATATTGAAATTATTTTTTAATAATAAAATATTAATATTTAATAATTAATTTTAATCATCATTCTATCACCCTTTTAATACACGTATCATTATTATTCCGAATTTCCTTGTATTTTTGGACCCCCACCACCTACCATGTCATGTCCACTTGGTCTACCCACCCAAAAACAAGCAAAAATGGTAGGATTAAATATAATAAAGACGAAAAAAAGGTGGGTGGGCTCAGCCGCTTTTTTTTTTTTTTTTTTTTACGACCCAGCTTCACAAATCCACCCACCAACCATTTTTTCAAAAATATAAACAAAAAGCACAAATTTGTGTTCATTTTGCATCTGAATGGCTTCTTCTATTGCATCAAAAACATTTCTTGCAGCTCCTAGAACTGATGGGTCGTTGGGTTCTCTCCTGCCGTCGGATCTTCGACAACTCCCATCACCAAACGTCCAAATACTGATCCGCTCTCGTACGCCGAAGAAGCTCCGTGAGTTTGAGCCTCTCTCTCTCTCTCTTTTATGTGGACTGTAGTGTTTTGTTTTTGTTTATTTATGTGTATGTAGTACTACATCATGTTAAAAAGTTAATTGTGTAGCAATAACAGATGTTTGAATATTTAAAATTCATAGAAGTTTCTGTTTTGGGGGTTGAAAATTTGTCAATTTATTGAGGAAATTTTATGTTGTACTAGAGCTTGCATTAACCAAAGGATGTAATGGGAATCAAGGGGAACGATATTTCTTGATGTACTTGTTGTCTGTAAAATTGGGATGGGGTTCGATTTGAGATCATTTTCTTTACAGAAGTCCGGGACTGACATCTCCAAGCATAATATTTGACAGTTATTGTCTCGTGCTGTTAAGTCCATTGTAGAAGACTTACAACTTGAATTCATGAACTTGTTTTGTCATTTATGCATGATAGTAGAAGATGAAGGAAAGCTTCGTCTCATAGTAATTTTGATTAATTTTCTTAAAGTCATAGAGTGTGATTGGCTTTAAAAGCTTTAAGTTCTCACATCTTGGATACTGCATAGCAGAAGTAAAAGCGGCTGGGAGTACATTTGGAACTTACTTTCGCGTTACGACATTTGGAGAATCCCATGGAGGAGGTGTTGGTTGTATTATTGATGGATGCCCTCCCCGGATTCCTCTCTCGGAAGCTGATATGCAAGTTGACCTTGACAGAAGGTAGCTATTTAGGCCATTTGTGCTTCATTTTCCATCGTGCATTTGCAAAAGTAGCAGCAGTTAAGAATGTGAACTGTGTATTGTGTATTATTATTACATTCTATGTTTCCCATGGCATGTTTTATACATCACCGTTGGTGTTCAAATTTTTCCCTCAAAATTTATTTAATGGTGAGTGTTGTGGTGTCCAGGAGGCCCGGCCAGAGCCGAATTACAACCCCTAGAAAAGAGACTGATACATGCAAGATATATTCAGGAGTTTCTGAAGGTCCGACTATTTAAGATATTTATCCTGTTTGTGTTCTGTTGAGCAAGAAGCAGATACTTTGTTCCTTTCAATTTAAATTGACTGTTTCATGACAAAATAATTGCAGGGGTGACCACTGGAACACCCATCCATGTATTTGTTCCCAATACTGATCAGAGAGGACATGTAAGTATCATATGCCAGAGGCTGATGTAACATTAGGTTTCTAGAAAAATAGTCTGAATAATGATAAATAGCCTTTTTATTTGGTTTTGGGAGGCAGGGTGGTTTTGTGAGGACATGTGGTTTCTGTTAGCACTTTTATCCTTTCTTTTAGATGGGAAACTTCAAGTAGTTTAGCTTGTTGACATCTCATTGATACAATATAATTTAAGTAGTATATTGCATTTTATCTCTAGCATCGACGTGGAGTTGTATTATTTGCTCTAGAGGATCATTTTTAGGATTTTTTGAGTTCATGTTTCTTCAAGTTGCATTATGCATTTGTAATGGCAGCTTAATATTCAGTTATGGCTTCATTCCAGGTTGCAAAATTGTGTATAACTAGAAAATATCAATGATGTCTTTGAGTCCTTTGGGATTTCCAATTATACCCTGAGCCAGAATTGATAAATGGAATGAGCTAAAGTAAATGCAAGGCAATGGAAGTATGTGGAAATGCTAAAATGATTAGGAGTCCAGAGATTTTTTCTAATTTTGGACGACACAATTTGACTGTGATACTCTGTATGAAGTTCATGAGCGAACTACATGTGTGCCTGAGAAACACTTTACTCAGTTGATCTTTGAATTATTGTTTTGATGATACTTGATAGAAGGTCCGATAATCAGATCTTTGTATTTCCAGGATTACAGTGAAATGTCATTAGCTTACAGGCCATCTCATGCAGATGCGACTTATGACATGAAGTATGGTGTGAGATCAGTTCAGGTACTAATTTCTAGAATCATTTTAAAATGAAAAGTTGAATTTTTAGGAGTTGGCAATTTTTTGGCTCCAATCTATGATCTATCTGATTTCACTGTGTAATTCAAGGGTGGTGGAAGATCTTCAGCTAGAGAAACCATTGGAAGAGTTGCACCAGGAGCTGTTGCAAAGAAAATTCTGAAGCAATTTGCAGGAACTGAGGTGTGTTTTGTTTCTTGTGACTTGAGGGTTGAGCTTCTTGTTCTGGTATGCTTTAATTTCGTAGAATTATACATAAAGACTTTAGTTGGTTCATTTGTGCTGAGGTATTTGTTATTGCATTTGATTTCCTTTTCAAATGGAAAAATGCGCATAGTTGAAGAAGTTTCATCGAGTTAAGTTAAGATATGTTACTGGTAATTTTACCTATCAATCAGATGTTGGTATTTGAGTATTTGGAATTAGGATTTCCCTATTCTGTTTCTAATTTTCTCTCTGCTGGGTGGGAAAGCCTGGAATCTTCTATCTAGAGTCTGTCATAGGTTTATCTATAAAAAAAAAGGATGATAGCTTTAATCATGTTTTTGATATAACGTAGGAATGATTTCTTCTGCTATTTATGGACTTCAGTTGTGGTTTCTTGTTAAACCTTTCCCTTAATGTTTGTGCCTTCAGATTCTTGCTTATGTCTCCCAAGCGCACAATGTTGTGCTTCCAGAGGGCGTGGTTGATCATGAGACGTTGACACTTGATCAGGTATAACTGATACTAAATTTTTGAAGATGCAATAATTGCTTCATTGCTGATATGCATGCATGAAATTTCCTGAGTAATGGTATAAATGCATTTATGAAGACTATCTCTTCCCATTGCATATATGCTCATTAATTATTCTATCTACTGAAAGTGGTGAAATATTTTAGTCTTGTTTTGTGAATAGTAAGACTATGTCATTTGTAATTGGCTGTGTTTAGGTAACAAGGAATGTACTTTATCAGTGGGTTCTTTGCTGGCTTCTGAGAGACTATTTTCTTATTTTGAACTGTTGCATCTTTTCCATTTCTCTGGATCCCTTTTATGATATTTCCATATGAGTTCCAGCAGCCAGCAGCCTAATTATTTCTGAATGTGTACCTTATCAGATAGAGAGTAACATTGTTAGATGTCCGGATCCTGAATATGCTGAGAAGATGATTGCTGCAATTGATGCTGTCCGAGTGAGAGGGGATTCTGTTGGCGGTGTTGTCACATGCATTGTGAGGAATTGCCCTCGTGTATGCTCTCTCTCTCTCTCTCCTCCCCCCCCCCCCCCCCCCCCCTCTCCCTTCCTCCCACATACACAGTTTGTGCGATTATGTTAATGCACAAATTATTGTGCACATGGACTGTTCTCTCTCCCACCCACCCACACACTTCGTGCGATTATGTCCATCAGTCCATGCACATGTTCTGCTGCTTTTTATGTCTATGCACAAATTATTATGCACATGTGCCGTTCTCTCTCTCTCCCCTTCTCCCCCTCCCTCTCCCACATTCACACATCGTGCGATTATGTCCATGCACAAATTATGATGCACATGTGTTGCTGCTTTATTAGTTGCACAAGTTTCTTGAAAGTTATTATTTTGTCGCTTGTATGCCTTCTGTGGATGTTCTACTGATGGTTGAAGCACATAATTGATATCAGGGGCTTGGTTCACCGGTTTTTGACAAACTTGAAGCCCAACTAGCTAAAGCTGCTATGTCATTACCTGCAACCAAGGGCTTCGAATTTGGCAGTGGGTTTGCAGGTTGGGAATTTGTTTGGTTCTATGTATTTATTTGCCTTCAAATTTTACAAATTGAGCTGGCTGGCAGGAGAAGGCTGGCAGGAGAACAATTACTTGAAATGCACTTGCATGCATGGGCTTTTTATTTAAATTTCGTTTCTTCTAAAAACTTTTGATGAAAATCTTAGGTACTTTTTTGACTGGTAGTGAACATAATGATGAGTTCTACACTGACGAATTTGGAAATATCAGGACAAGAACAAATCGATCCGGTGGGATTCAGGTATTTGTTTACTACTCAAGTCATTTGTTTCTCTCATCAAGGAAGTAAAATGTTTGGATGTGGTTTATTAAGCAAGATTTTTATGTTGACTTGCAGGGGGGGATATCCAATGGGGAAATCATAAACATGAGAATAGGTTTCAAGCCAACATCTACAATTTCAGTAAGTTTGATCTCTCTGTCTCTCTCTCAACAAAGACAAATACTTGTGTTTTATACTGTTGCTATGGATCTGCATCAATCCTTCTTTTGGGCTCTTGGTGCTTTTGCCCATGTGTAGTCTGAAATTTTCATTGCCACATATCCCTCTGTATCTTTGTTCTTGAACATTTTCTTGGCAACACTAATTGAACTGTTGGTCATGATTCATGAACCTTAACTTTGATATAAGTTTGTTAACTGTCATAGAAAGCCAATAGTCTCTTTTTATGGCTATTAGCCTATTTTAACATTACGAACACCACCTTGTGACATTGTAGTTTTCGTAATGTTGTATGATTGTCATATAGTTGTTTGTTTTCTATTCTTGTAGATAGTTCCATAGATTATGATTCCTGTCCATGCCTTGAATTCTTGTCCTATGTGGCTTCCTAGATTATCAACTCAATATTTTGAACAAAATCTTCCATATGGGGTATTAATAAAAGAAGTGCTGCTGGTGCTTTTTCCTACTTTTTCATTTTTTATATCATGTCCTGACTTGCAGTGTTTAAAAAAACGTATTGAGGCGCCGAATCGCCGCCTCTCGGCGCCGCCGGCCGCCTTATTCGCTGTGTACCGTTTTTGCCGCCTTTCACCGCTGAGGCGGCCGCCTCAGCCCGCCTCGCGCCGATTCTAACCAAAACGACGACGTTTTGGTGTGCCAAAACGTCGTCGTTTTGGCGCCTTTATAAAAAAAAAAAGGAATCAGCGCGCATATAGACGTTTTGGGGTCTTTGATTTAGGGTTTCTCAGCTTCGTCTCTTACCTTCCTCATCTCTCAGCATCAACATCTCTTCTTCGTCTCTGCTTTGCGTCTGCTTTGTCGTTGGTTTGCGTCTGCTTTGCATCTTATTCGTCTCTTACCTTCCTCATCTCTCGTTTCCTGTCTGTCGGCTCTATCTCTGCTTTGCGTGTATCAACATCATCTCTGATCTTCAAGAATACCAGTTCCATTCGAAGGTTTATACCTCATTTGTATTTGATTCAAATGTTGTTTGGCTTAACTTTATCGTTAATTTGTTAAAAAAACGCATTTTTTAAGGAAATGAATTATGTCTTCGTGTGCATTTTTACTTAAACAAATAAAAATTAAATTAAATTAAAAATGCTAGAACGAATTATATCTTCGTGTGGTTTTTAACTAAATGAATTATATATTTTCACTTTGATGTCTAAAGTTGCGGCTCTGTTTTTGCTTGGCTATAATTACAGTTGATAAATAATTACTTAGTGTCTGTGAATCTGAATTGAAATATCAACATACTATGAATTATGAAGAAATGAATGTATTTTGGATTATTTTTCCAATTTTCGGATCGAGGTGCCCGCCTCACCGCCTCGAGGAGGTCCGCCTCGCGCCTCAATGGCCGGCCGCCTCGAGGCGCCGCCACTTATTTTTAAACTCAGGACTCCTGAGATTATTATTGCCGTATACTCTTTTTTATTGTGGAATTAGCGTATGTACCTTGTTCATACCTTCCTGTCATGGTGGTAAATTCACTGTACGGCTTCTACTTAAATTTATTTTGCTCATAGCTTGAGATATTTGTGTACTTCCCTTTTATATAAGCCCTGTTTAAAGAGCTCGTGATTAGATTCTTGAAACATCATTCTAAATGTTTTTATGCTTTTGTTATAATTGTGCAGCGAAAACAGAATACAGTGACCAGAGATAAGAAAGAGACAGAACTTATAGCCCGCGGTCGTCATGATCCTTGTGTTGTCCCACGAGGTATGTCTTCGTCTGATAGATCAACTTTTATTCATCACCTTTTCCTCTCTTTACATCAAAATTTTTTTCCTTTATTGTTCTTGCAATTACCTATGTAATCAACCAAATCCATGTGATGACAATATGCTATGCTACTAATCTGCAAAAGATGTTTCTTAAGAGTTTCACAAATGGGCCAAATCCTTGAGAATTGATATCTGCTTTCCTATGAGATAGCAATAAATAGAATAACAGGAGTGTGTATAAATAAATTTCCTCTGATCTCTTTTTTTTCCAAAAATAAATTCGATTAGTTTGTACAATACGATAAAAGAAATCCCGCTAAGAAAGTCCACTTGTCTTTTGTTTTGTTTTTTTTTTTTGCTGATGCAGCGGTACCAATGGTCGAAGCCATGGTAGCTTTGGTGCTTGTGGACCAATTGATGGCACAATATGCACAATGTCATCTGTTTCCCGTCAATCCAGATTTGCAAGGACCATTGAAGTTGCCAGAGCTTGAGCCAGCCAACTTGCAAATGTGAATGGTACTTGCAAATGCGAATGGCAATGAAGTAGCTAAGCATCATTACCACTACTAATTCATCAAGAGATTTTTCCTGTTACAGTGAGGCACTTTCATATTTTTGGCGTTACAAATCCAAAATGGTCATAATTTTTATTATTTTCAATAATCATCTATGAAGGATGTGTGTAATTGATGATTGATGAGGATGTTTCAACTGATGATTTTCTCTGTGTTTTGTTGTAATATAAATTATTTTGAAGTAATTTTGCAATTATTTCATCCTTATATTTGAGTTATGTTGTAAACACAATTTAAGTTCCGATTACAACAAAAGGAGTTGAGTTTGGTGGGGGCGCTGAGAAATCAAATTGGGTGTATTTAGAATCCCTCTAAAAGCATGTTGAAATCCAGCCCAATGCTTCTAAAGATAGATATTTTCTTCAAATTGGATGGCCCCAATTGCAATTCCCTGTACATTACTGCCCATAAAGTCTCAAAATTAATATCGTTAAAAGGGAAAAAATAATTTACATTAGATAAATTATAAACTCAAAAGTCAAAACATAAAATACAAGAACATCTAATTTTAATTGATATATAAACCTTATAAATGATGGCATTAAAAATATTTATAATTAACCCCAATCATACAAAAAAAAAATATTTTGTGGCTAACAAAATCGAAATTTTACTTACTTTTTTTTACATACTCTGTTTAAGTCCGGATCGGGTGATTTGGAGGCGTAGTTTCCAAAAAAAAAAAATATTATCTTTCCATTCCGGCTCCATCGAACTAAAATTTTAGTTCCACATTTTGGTGCTCAGTAGTTTCTTTCTTTTTCTCTCAGTTGAACTTCGAAAATCTTTCTATGTTAGGTAATAGTTCGATTTTACCCTTGTCAATTTTAATCACACGAGAAGCTGAGCGTTAGAGAGCATTTGGTGCATGTACTGAACTTGAAAATGAATGTATAAAAGAAAAAATAAATCAACTGTCTTTTTTTAAACTGCTTACTAAAATAGTCAACATTTTGACTTGATAAAATCAGTTGTTACATCATGTTTCTTTTTTTTTTTTTTTTCCTGTATAAGATGAAAGTTAGCAAAACACTTGTTCAACAACTTTTGTTATGCTGAGTTGTCAAAATAAGCAAGATTGAGAGATACTCTTGTCAAAAGTGGATACAAGCAGTCGAAATTTAAAGTTATTTTAATTTTTAATATATAATATAATTTATATTTTTTTATCATTTATCGATAGGTAGAAATCTCATTTAAAAATCCGTATAGGATTTTATAAAATTAAAGATAACTATGTGCCGTCCATGAAAAATCTATTTCTTTCATTTCAATTAATTTTATGCAACATAGAGACAAAGTAGCTAGACTTAGAAGTGTAAAATTGGTCAAATTTTTGCAGCTCTATATTAACTTAATTTCTTTTGTACTTTTTTTTTTCAAATCGTTGGAAATCGCACCTCCAAATCATCTCTTCCGGGCTTTAAATAGAGCAAGTAAAACTTCCGGCTGTCTCAGACTCTTACAAGAAACACACTCGTTGAATTCGAACCCAAGATCTCAATGTGAGATCATGAACCCTACACCATCAAACCATACCCCTTTGGAGACTTCTTTTGTACTTTCATCTACTTAAAGCAAGCTACCACCCCTAATTACTTTGACCTAAATTTTAAATATGTAGCTTCACTTAGGCTTAGAAAAATTTAGTTGTCAAATTATGTCTCTTCATCGGTAAGTGGCGGTGAAAGACAGAACCTTACTTGCAAGTAACATGTCATAATCCAAATACTCTCTTTGAATAATGTTTTTAAAAGTATATTCAATTGAGTGTCACATGTTACCACATCATTTTGAAAGAGCACAATACCTGCCCTTAGTTGTTCATGAATCCAAAATTATAGGGAAACTCTTTGTCTTTTATGTTGGTTGGTTAGAAATGTTATTGCTAAGATAATGATGGTTTAAAAGTAGCAAAACCCAAATTTAAAAGCTCAAAATGATATAATTGGTTGGTTAGAAATGTTATTGCTAAGATAATGATGGTTTAAAAGTAGCAAAACCTAAATTTAAAAGCTGATATAATTAGATTGGAAGATATGTAATTCCCATCTTAAGTGTTGATGTGACATTCATCTATTAAATTTAATAACTTAAAACAATTTTTCATATGTTTCAAAAAATTATTAACCCAAATAAAGCTTATTTTTCCACTAGATGGGTCAGTTATATGGATATTTTGATATCACTGTACACTATCTGCAATCATTGATTCATGAAACTCCATAAAATCTATGTATTTTTTATAGTTTCTGTCCATATAAACTTATACTTTCTCCTTCCTCGCTTGGCATATTACAACACCATTTACTCTTATTTTCTCACCAAATCACTTAAAGATCTACATTGAGTATGTCCAAACTATCTTAATTAGCCTTATTTCTCGCATCTTCTCATCAATCGGTACTATATCCAATTTCTTCCTAATTGCTACACTTTTAACTCTATCTTTTCTAGTCCACTCATACATCCATTTAAACATTCTTATGTCAACAACCTTCATTTTTTAGGCATAGTGAAACTTTATTGCCTCGTTACTTGAGATTGATTGGTAAAAAAAGTAGATTAAATGCAACTAATGGCGTTAGAGTTATATAAATATATATATTATATTTTAGTTAAGAATCTAATTTGAATTATTTCATTATTTATGTTTCCGTTGTTAATCTCTTAATGATAATTAATAATTACTAATAATAATATTGTAGGAACCATTTTCCTAGCGCAGCGGAAACACGTTAGGCACTCGGATCTGACTTGAAATTTTTTTCTGCCCTTCTCTCCTATTGGCCGAAAGTTACCAGTACCACTACTGAAATTTTGCTTCTGTTTTGGATAAAATTTCAGCCCCGGAACAGCTCCTGAACATGAGCATAAAAACTGGATTGCTTTGGACCCGATTCGCGGCCAGTTCACTGCCAAAACAACCCCTTGATTGCGTGAACAGTCCCTCTGTTTCAGTTATGATTTTTTTTAGCCAAAACAGCCCTAACACAGCCCCGAGACACCCCTATGTGTTCCCAAAAAATTATGGATTGAAACAAAAACAAACCGAGCCCCGAAATCACAAAACTATGTGCGGCAGTGAGCAAAAACAAGCCTCACTGTCGAGTGTCAAACAACAATAAGATGGAGATGGATTTTGGTTCAACACCAAAAGGACTTCCGTGCTATGTCTCGCAACCAACAGAAACTAGTGTGGGCTAAACTCATAAAATTAATCTCTAAACACTTTAGAGATTAATATCACACAAGGTTTTCTTTTTTTTTTATTTTTATTTTTGTTTTTGTTTCTCTCAACACTTGCGAGAGTTTTTTGAAAGAAGAAAATATGGCTAGGGTTTCAAAATGAATTAGGTTAGCAAAAAGAAAATCATATTTCATTTTTATACCTTGGGTTATTGTTTCCAAAACAAATGAAAACTCTTCCCCTTTCACCCCTTAATATTTTCGGCCATGGTATTATTTTCAAAATTTTGTAACAACAATATTTAATTACCATAATAAGAAAATGTTACAAAATTGAATGTGTTATTAACTTTCAAAAAGGTGTAACGTCCAAAATAAAACCAAGAGTTTCCAAAACCCAAAATTTGGAAATTCCAAATTTGATATTATTAAATTATATCACATATAATTTAATTTCCTGTATTTAATAATTATCATATAATTATTAGAACCATATATTAAATTTTAATATAGTTTCAAATGTGACAAAAATAATATTATTAATCATATTAATAATTGTGGGGACACAGGAACTGGGCGACGCATGCTGTCCCGGGCTCGCGGCCCGTTCCGGAGTACGGAATAGCCACGGGGGACTAAACCGGAGAATAATGGAGTCGCCACCCAGTGTGAACCGGGAAAATGAGATTTAAGGCCGCACTCACCCCTCGCAAGGGAAGACCTCAAACCGTTGGGTTCGGAATGGTCCCTTACTTATGCCACTTGTAATGAAAGGATTTATATAATAATTTAATCAGGCTTAAGTAACACTTATTTCTAAGAATATCATGCTTCTACATTCACATACATACATCAACAAGTTCATCTAAATTTATATGTAACACATTATTCGAATTTGCATACAGCTTATTTGCATGTAATCTATGTCTCAATTTGCATACATAAGGATTATCATACGGCAAGCGTACAAGTCAATTAACGCATTGGTAAACACGGAAGCGCAAACAAATAGCATTCTTATTAGCATGCATATTAAGAAGAGATATTTAAGCGCATAACAGAAATAAACAACTAGAGGGGTAATACAAATACATAACATAGAAAAGGGGTAACTATATGCTAAGATGGACATGTCGTAATGTGATGCAAGAGGATCAGTTTACCGTGTCCGTTCGTGCAGCGTTCGTAGACGCGTTCGAACGGTAAACAGAATGTTCTCGTTCGAGTAGCGTTCGTAAACGCGTTCGAACGGAAATGAAACAGAATGCTCGCGTTCGTATGGAGTTTGTGAACACGTTCGAATGGAAATGAAATAGAATGCTCACATTCGTATGGCGTTTGTGAACGCTTTCGAACGGAAATGAAATAGAATGCTCACGTTCGTATGGCGTTCGTGAACGCGTTCGAACGGAAATGAGACCTGATGCATGATAAGGCAAAAATGCATGCGCGTTCGAGTTGCGTTCGTAAACGCGTTCGAACGGGAACAGACCTGATGTATGAAATGGGACGCAATACATAAACAACAAAATAAAGGGGCGCGGCGAAGTACTGCCGTAAAGGTGGCCTTTTGGGGCTCTTGGTCTCTCAAAGAGAGGACCTTTAGACCAACATACTAAGCCCATGCGCTCGATCGCATCATACATACAAAAATAGAGCCAATCATATCAAAACCAAGTATGCCCGATTGAACACATCTTACATCCAATCCGAACACACATCAACCGGCGCGGCAAAGCATCGTGGTAAAGGGTTTTAACCCCTCCCCATAAGGGATATTTCATTCCACTTACTAAGCCCATGCGCTTGATTGAACCATGCATAACAAAGATAAAGACAATAATATCAAACTAAGTATGCCCGATTGAACGTATCTTGCATCCAACCGAACACACATCAACCGGCGCGGCAAAGCATCGTGGTAAAGAGCTTTAGCCCCTCCCCATAGGGGATCTTTCATTCCACTTACTAAGCCCATGCGCTCGATTGAATCATGCATACATAAACGACATACAAAATCCAAATGACAAAAATAAATAAACCAAAGCAACAAAAAACAAAAGAGGGTGCCGTTTACTCAAGCGGTACGTGGAGTTGTGTCCCGAGTACAGATCATATAACCGTCCATTCGGAATCGGCTATGAAATTTATGTCCGGGTTTCCATCCGATATACCGCGAGAGTTGACACATCTCTCATTCATCCAATACCCACAACACACATCATACACAAACGAGATTTAACGAATAAGTAAAATACGATCAAAATAAATAACAAAAATCAAATAAAGATGAGTGTGAAAAATACCCTCAGGTCTAACCTTTTAAATCACCTCTCGGATGTACGGCACACGGTCTTCGGAAGGGTGGATGCTCCGCAACTCTTTCGGTTCACTGGTTCACTGTTCTCGTTCGTTGTCTCACTGTTTGGAGTCGTCGTTCTCCGTCTTTTGCTGCTGCTTTTGACTCCGATTTGCTACTGTTCGGCCTCTGTTTTGCTGCTCGCTGTTCAGGTCACCTGTTTTGACGTTTCAACGGACTGTTCCAAGTTTTTGTGTGGGTTTTTAGTGTAGTCTTGTGTGAGTCTTTTAAGGATTATGAATGCAGTTTTATTTATGTTATTGTTTTTAAGGTTTTTATGGGATGTTTTAAGTGTATTTTGCTGCTGTATAGGGGGTGGTTTGGGCGTGATTTGGCTACTGTTTTAGTGTTAAAGGGGCTGCTATATTAAGGTACGATTTCGGCAATGGGAGAGTGAGGATGAAGAGAACTCTTTCTTGTTATTTTCTTGAGTGGCTAGGGCTCTTGGTGTGTTGTGATGGTGCTTTTAATGTGAAGGCTTGGGGTTATTTTCTTTTCTCTTGTGATTTGTGTGAGTTGTGTGTATCTTATGTGTATGAGCTAGCTATGGTTGAGAAGGTTGGTGAAGGGTTCTTTTTATAGGCAAATGGTTAGGCTTGACAAGGAAAGAGATTTGGCTAATTAAAGAGGGATTTGATTTGGTGTTGGATAAGGGAAGTCAAAGATTGAGGGGGGACAAATCTTGGCTAGATAGGGAAGGTTGAATATTTAGTTTATGTTGATTAGGCATACAATATTTTAAGTTTGGGAATAATATATTGGTTGATTGATTTTAACTTGGTATGATTATATTTGATTGGTTTAGATTAGGTATGATGGTTTAAATATTTTATTTAATTGACTTTTAATTTAATTAATATTTGATTTAATTAGGATGTGTCTTATGGGCTTGGTGGGCTAATTGGGCTTGGGTTGAGGCTAGCGACACGAATGCCCGCAATCTGTTTGCCGTTCGAACACATACACGAACGCAGCACGAACGAAAACAGTGAACCTTGTTTATTCTGAATTTCCCCTTCCGATATCCGTTTCCCGCGGCTTCCGTGACTCAAAAGGTAGTGCCTCCAAATGAGACTCATTATCGGGTTTTATATGCAAAAATACAATGCCTACAGTCGCCCCCACTTTGATGGGACTTGTGCAGTGTGTGACTTTGAACAATCCTATCAAAGTTATGCAATGTATTTTTACTTACCTGGCTCGCCAGCTGTCACTTGACTTACCATGTGTTGAGTTGATTTGGGTGGTGAGGTGCTGCGACCCCTGGTTCATTCCGAACCGTGTTGTGATGTGGTCCATTCCCGAACCGTTGCCGTAAGGTGGTCCATTCCCGAACCGTTACTGTGAGGTGTGCATTCCCAAACTATTATCGTGAGGTGGTCCATTCCCGAACCGTTACTGTGAGGTGTCCATTCCCGAACTGTTACTGTAAGGTGGTCCATTCCCGAACCGTTACTGTGAGGTGTCCATTCCCGAACTGTTACTGTAATGTGGTCCATTCCCGAACCATTACTGTGAGATGTCTATTCCTGAACCGTTACTGTGAGGTGGTTCATTCCCGAACCGTTATTGTGATGTCCATTCCTGAACTGTTACTGTAAGGTGGTCCATTCCCGAACTGTTATCGTGAGGTGGTCCATTCCCGAACCGTTCTTCCATTCTTGGAGTGACATTCCCAGCTTGTTCATTCCTGAACTGCATTTCCATTCTTGGAGTGCCATTCCCGGCTTGTTCATTCTCGAACTGTATTTCCATTCTTGGAGTGCCATTCCCGGCTTGTTCATTCCTGAACCGTTACTGTGAGATGTCCATTCCCGAACTGTTAGTGTAAGGTGGTCCATTCCCGAACCGTTACTGTGAGGTGTCCATTCCCGAACTGTTACTGTAAGGTGGTCCATTCCCGAATCGTTACTGTGAGGTGTCCATTCCCGAACTGTTACTGTAAGGTGGTCCATTCCCGAACCGTTACTGTGAGATGTCCATTCCCAAACCGTTACTGTGAGGTGGTTCATTCCCGAACCGTTATTGTGGTGTCCATTCCTGAACTGTTACTGTAAGGTGGTCCATTCCCGAACTGTTATCGTGAGGTGGTCTATTCCCGAACCGTTACTGTGAGATGTCCATTCCTGAACCGTTACTGTGAGGTGGTTCATTCCCGAACCGTTCTTCCATTCTTGGAGTGCCATTCCCAGCTTGTTCATTCCTGAACTGCATTTCCATTCTTGGAGTGCCATTCCCGGCTTGTTCATTCTCGAACTGTATTTCCATTCTTGGAGTGCCATTCCCGGCTTGTTCATTCCTGAACTGCATTTCCATTCTTGGAGTGCCATTCCCGGCTTGTTCATTCTCGAACTGTATTTCCATTCTTGGAGTGCCATTCCCGGCTTGTTCATTACTGAACTGCATTTCCATTCTTGGAGTGCCATTCCCGGCTTGTTCATTCTTGAACTCTGCTCCATTCTTGGATTGCCATTCCCGGCTAAACTGATATTGATGCTGATGCGGGCCTGGCCCCTGAACTGATACTGATGTGGGCCTCGGCCTTGGGACCCATCCCCAAACTGATATTAATGTAGGCCTCGGCCCGGACTGTTACTGATATGGGCCTCGCCCCCAGACTGATACTGATATGGGCCTCACCCCTGAAACTGATGTGGGCCTCGCCCCAACACTGTTACTGATGTGGGCCTCGCCCCAGATTGATACTGATATGGGCCTCAACCCTGGGATTCATCCCAAACTGATACTGATGACATGGGCCTCGCCCATGTGATTCGTTCATGAAGACTGCTGACATTGTACTGTTACTGCTTCTGGTTGGCTTGCATTCGGCACTTTTTTTTTTCTTTGAAACCTGTTATTACAAAACAGAACAAACACGAAAGGATGCAAAATGCGTTACGTGTATGCATGCATGCATGTTCCTATCCCGTCGGGTTAGGTCTTCCTTCAATTCTCTTGGTGACTGCTTAGCTTTCTCTTCCTCAGACAATCTACTTCTTCAATCTGTCTACGTTGATCGGCTCGGCGAACTAATTCCCTTCCAAGTCTGATATTTTCACTGGCTCTATTTCCCAATTTCTGAATGTCTATCTTATCTTTTCTGTTTGCTTATTTCGAAGGTTCCCCGTGTTCATTACTGGATTCCATAGTACCAAGGTTGAATACTTTTCTCAAATATACTCATATTGTAGAAGAGTTTCAGCGAAATGAACGTCTTTATTATTGTTGAGGAAAAGAGTTCGAACAAGTAACAAAATCAATGTCATTTTAAAAAAAACTGGATCAAATAGACTATGAGTAACATCTCTATCATCCACAACACTGTCTTCTTCCTCGGCCTATTGTTCTTCACTGTCATCCATGTAAGAAGCTTGGTGATTGAGGGTCTCTTTTCAGGGGTTGGGTATTTTATGGGAATCTATGAGATCTTGAATTTCATGCCTGAGGTGGGTGCAGTTGTCGGTGTCATGGCCATGTAGCTGGTGGAAGTGACAATAAAGGTTCACATTTATGTGTGGTGGTGGGGGGTGCGAAAGTGGCTTGCCTTCTAAGGGTTTCAAGATTCCTTGTCCCTGTAACTTTTCAAATACCTTCGACAAAGGTCTACCAAGGTTGGAGAATTGCCGGTTCCTGATGGCAGCAACCTCGACAGTAGCGGGCTTAGTCTCAGAATACCCCCCAAAAGTCTGCCTATTCTGGCCATAGGACTTTCTGTTTTCAGCCTCCTCTTCCTCAATATCCATGACAGTTTCCCTCAATTGTCGAAAATCAGAAATCATCGAAGTCATCCTCCTCAGCTTACTATAAATAGAGGGCTTGGTGCCCTTGATGATCATTTTGATTTGGTCATTCTCTGAGGGCCGAGTCTGCATTTTCAGAAGCTGGCTTCTCCAGCGGTCTACATACTCATTGAAGCTTTCTTCCGGCTTCTGCTTAGTGTTCTCCAAATCACGGAGTGACAAGTCAATTTCTAAGTCTGTAACATACTGCTTCAGAAAAGCATCAGCTAGTTCCTTCCAATCTTCTTTAACCTTCTTCTCAAGGCTATGATACCAAACCACAGGTGCCCCCTCGAGTGACATCCCAAACATCTTTTGGACTTGGCGCTGTGATAGGCCCATTGAACTCATGATTGAGACATATTGCTGCAGATGGACCCTCGGGTCTCTGTTCCCATTAAACTTGGCCATGTCGGGCAATTTAAACTGAGCTGGCAGCTGTTCTCCGAACGTCATTGCCTCATAATCTAACAAATCCTCATTCTTACCTCTTATTTTACGGGTAACTGTTTCAACCTGATCCCAAAGCTTCTGTAACTCTGCCTGAGACCCAGATACTCTGCATGCTGCATACTCTGCCATATCATCATCAAAAGCGGGGGTATCATCCCCAACCCATTCGAAGGCTTATCACGCCTCACATTCTCAGAATTTCCCCCGGCACGAGGTACAACCATATTTGTCATGGCAGTAGTCAAGGCTTGCAACTGTTCAGTAATCTTAGCGAAACCATTTTCCAACTGATCTATCTGGGATACCTCAATATCTGATTCACTCATGTATGTTCTCAGTATTTTGGTGAGTCTTCCCTTTTTCCTAACCCAACGGGAATCTATGATGGCTTTCAGAACACAATGGTTAACATGATGTATGTATGCATGGGGTGCATGAGATGCATGTAACATATATAACATACTAAATCAACTAAAATTTTCAAACAAATCGGCCCGTTATCATTTTAGAAGATTTTGGGCTAACTGTCATAGGAGTGAACTCGTCCCAGTTTAAATGGCCCAACGAGTACACATCTCATGGCAAGGAGCCCAACTAAATCCAAATGGTAGTGTTCCGAACATAAGCACAAAGAATGATAATGCAAACATATAACAATAATTTCTACAGAATGGCCCATCAATATTTCAGAAGCTTTGGGCCCAATGGTCATAAGGTACGAACTCACCCCAGTTTAAATGGCCCAGCAAGTCCGCATTTCTGACAATGATCCAACTGTATCCAAATGAGGATGGTCCACAAGCACATATTCAAGGAAATAATTGTTACTTTAGCCAACCCGGTCTATGGGTGGGTTAGCAAGAGTATAGACAAAGGCTCTCACCGGCGAAGGATGACCCACAACTAGGTCTCCCCACTCAAGGGTTCGAGCAACCAAGTGAGCGCACCCTTTTTTATACACTAAGGTACGTGCCAATGAGCTATGGTGTGTGACAGACTGTCAAATGGATTTCCCGTTGTAGATTCCCCATAGGGAAGGTGGAGAGAGGCTCACTTAAATACCCAAGCCTCTTAGGCTCTTATCGCTTGGTGTCAGGAATAAACAACGAGTCCTCCAAATTAGTCCATCACAATAGGCTACGAGTAGATGGCTATCTAGGTGCCTTCACAGCTTTTCATTCTAGAAAGGTAGTGAATGAAGGAAGACACCAAACCATTACCTAGCCTCAAAATGCCCTTGATTAAACCCTCACTTTATCCACTATAGACACGGTCAATTAAAACATAAATCCAAACATCACAAGATAATATTTCGGGGCCGATTCTCTATCCCCAGTGGAGTCGCCAGACTGTGGGGACACAGGAACTGGGCGACGCATGCTGTCCCGGGCTCGCGGCCCGTTCCGGAGTACGGAATAGCCACGGGGGACTAAACCGGAGAATAATGGAGTCGCCACCCGGTGTGAACCGGGAAAATGAGATTTAAGGCCGCATTCACCCCTCGCAAGGGAAGACCTCAAACCGTTGGGTTCAGAATGGTCCCTTACTTATGCCACTTGTAATGAAAGGATTTATATAATAATTTAATTAGGCTTAAGTAACACTTATTTCTAAGAATATCATGCTTCTACATTCACATACATACATCAACAAGTTCATCTAAATTTATATGTAACACATTATTCGAATTTGCATACAGCCTATTTGCATGTAATCTATGTCTCAATTTGCATACATAAGGATTATCATACGGCAAGCGTACAAGTCAATTAACGCATTGGTAAACACGAAGCACAAACAAATAGCATTCTTATTAGCATGCATATTAAGAAGAGATATTTAAGCGCATAACAGAAATAGACAACTAGAGGGGTAATACAAATGCATAACATAGAAAAGGGGTAACTATATGCTAAGATGGACATGTCGTAATGTGATGCAAGATGATCAGTTTACCGTGTGCGTTCGTGCAACGTTCGTAGACGCGTTTGAACGGTAAACAGAATGTTCTCGTTCGAGTAGCGTTCGTAAACGCATTCGAACGGAAATGAAACAGAATGCTCGCGTTCGTATGGCGTTTGTGAACGCGTTCGAACGGAAATGAAATAGAATGCTCACGTTCGTATGGCGTTTGTGAACGCGTTCGAACGGAAATGAAATAGAATGCTCACGTTCGTATGACGTTCGTGAACGCGTTCGAACGAAAATGAGACCTGATGCATGATAAGGCAAAAATGCATGCGCGTTCGAGTTGCGTTCGTAAACGCATTCGAACGGGAACAGACCTGATGCATGAAATGGGACGCAATACATAAACAACAAAATAAAGGGGCGCGGCGAAGTACTGCCGTAAAGGTGGCCTTTTGGGGCTCTTGGTCTCTCAAAGAGAGGACCTTTAGACCAACATACTAAGCCCATGCGCTCGATCGCATCATACATACAAAAATAGAGCCAATCATATCAAAACAAAGTATGCCCGATTGAACACATCTTACATCCAATCCGAACACACATCAACCGGCGCGGCAAAGCATCGTGGTAAAGGGTTTTAACCCCTCCCCATAAGGGATATTTCATTCCACTTACTAAGCCCATGCGCTTGATTGAACCATGCATAACAAAGATAAAGACAATAATATCAAACTAAGTATGCCCGATTGAACGTATATTGCATCCAACCGAACACACATCAACCGGCGCGGCAAAGCATCGTGGTAAAGAGCTTTAGCCCCTCCCCATAGGGGATCTTTCATTCCACTTACTAAGCCCATGCGCTCGATTGAATCATGCATACATAAACGACATACAAAATCCAAATGACAAAAAATAAATAAACCAAAGCAACAAAAAACAAAAGAGGGTGCCGTTTACTCAAGCGGTACGTGGAGTTGTGTCCCGAGTACAGATCATATTACCGTCCATTCGGAATCGGCTATGAAATCTATGTCCGGGTTTCCATCCGATATACCGCGAGAGTTGACACATCTCTCATTCATCCAATACCCACAACACACATCATACACAAACGAGATTTAACGAATAAGTAAAATACGATCAAAATAAATAACAAAAATCAAATAAAGATGAGTGTGAAAAATACCCTCAGGTCTAACCTTTTAAATCACCTCTCGGATGTACGACACACGGTCTTCGGAAGGGTGGATGCTCCGCAACTCTTTCGGTTCACTGGTTCACTGTTCTCGTTCGTTGTCTCACTGTTGGGAGTCGTCATTCTCCGTCTTTTGCTGCTGCTTTTGACTCCGATTTGCTACTGTTCGGCCTCTGGTTTGCTGCTCGCTGTTCAGGTCACCTGTTTTGACTTTTCAACAGACTGTTCCAAGTTTTTGTGTGGGTTTTTAGTGTAGTCTTGTGTGAGTCTTTTAGGATTATGAATGCAGTTTTATTTATGTTACTGTTTTTAAGGTTTTTAGGGGATGTTTTAAGTGTATTTTGCTGCTGTATAGGGGGTGGTTTGGGCGTGATTTGGCTACTGTTTTAGTGTTAAAGGGGCTACTATATTAAGGTATGATTTCGGCAATGGGAGAGTGGGGATGAAGAGAACTCTTTCTTGTTATTTTCTTGAGTGGCTAGGGCTCTTGGTGTGTTGTGATGGTGCTTTTAATGTGAAGGCTTGGGGTTATTTTCTTTTCTCTTGTGATTTGTGTGAGTTTTGTATATCTTATGTGTATGAGCTAGCTAGGGTTGAGAAGGTTGGTGAAAGGTTCTTTTTATAGGAAAATGGTTAGGCTTGACAAGGAAAGAGATTTGGCTAATTAAAGAGGGATTTGATTTGGTGTTGGATAAGGGAAGTCAAAGATTGAGGGGGGACAAATCTTGGCTAGATAGGGAAGGTTGAATATTTAGTTTATGTTGATTAGGCATACAATATTTTAAGTTTGGGAATAATATATTGGTTGATTGATTTTAACTTGGTATGATTATATTTGATTGGTTTAGATTAGGTATGATGGTTTAAATATTTTATTTAATTGACTTTTAATTTAATTAATATTTGATTTAATTAGGATGTGTCTTATGGGCTTGGTGGGCTAATTGGGCTTGGGTTGAGGCTAGCAGCAAAACCAGAATTACCGACACCGTTCGAACGCTTCCTCGAACGCGACACGAACGCCCGCAATCTGTTTGCCGTTCGAACGCATACACGAACGCAGCACGAACGAAAACAGTGAACCTTGTTTATTCTGAATTTCCCCTTCCGATATCCGTTTCCCGCGGCTTCCGTGACTCAAAAGGTAGTGCCTCCAAATGAGACTCATCATCGGGTTTTATATGCAAAAATACAATGCCTACAATAATATTTTCATATGTGAATATATAATTGGACTTTCCAATTATATTTAATATGCTATACTATATCGAGCTAGCACGGGGACCAAATGGACCTACGTTTCTGAGCTCCAATAATCCCGAAATATTAATTAATCTCTTAATTAAATATTTCAAATTATTAACTCTTGGTTATTCCACTAAAAACTCGAAGCTGCACTCGCATTGCCGCATATAGATAAATTAAGCCGAACCACGTCGGTTTCCATCGATATTGTCATTACATACGGATTAACCCTTCACGAGTATCTCATAATTAGAGCCGGGTCATAATGTCCATTATACCCCTCTAATTATTTTTACCTTAAGTACCTTTGTTTCTCTAATGAATGATTTATTCATAACCATAATCTTTTTATTCGTAATAGAAATACTTGAGCGCTCTAACCGTTCAAGTACCGAATCAACCCTTAAGGGAGATACTCCTCTACTTCTCGCAAGAAGGAGTGAACTCCATATCTATATAAAATGTCTCCAGCTACACACCAAACCATGTCCCCAAAGTACGTAGTTATTGGTCAGAATTGCTCTACCAACCTCACATTGGTAAATCAAAGGACATAGCCTGCCATGCATGAGTTCTTAGTATACTCAGGATTAATATCAATCCATATATGACCATCTGGTAGATCAAAATGAATTTCTTTATTTAACAGATATTATAAGAAACTCATTTCTATCTGGATCCAGTCCTATATGATAACATTATACAAGATGCCTACATTCTCATGTCTCCACATGGACGATCATGGATCAAGGTCGCTATACAGTTATAGAATGGACCGCAGCTATAGATAAACTACAAACAAAGTACCTGTTTTATTTGCTATCTATGGATTATTTTAGATTACTAATTCATACACTAAGTCTGAAGGTACAAGAGTAATCTAGGGTAAACATGATAATATACAATATGTGATATTAAACAAATGCTTTGATAAATGAATAATACATCTTTATTTCATAAAACATAATACCGTTTACATTACATGATGCTCTAGGGCATATATCCCAACAATCTCCCACTTGAACTGGAGCAAATGGGACATGTCACGTAATCCTAGACCATCTAGGTGACCTTCAAACACTTTAGCCGACAAGGTCTTTGTAAACGGATCAACCAGGTTCTCTGCGGATGCAATCTTTGTAATAGAAACGTTTCCTCTCTGTACTACTCCCTGATGAGATGATTTATCCTCCCTATATGATTTCCCCTCTTGTGACTTCTTGGTT
This sequence comes from Zanthoxylum bungeanum, assembly GCA_019454045.1. Lineage (NCBI taxonomy): Eukaryota > Viridiplantae > Streptophyta > Magnoliopsida > Sapindales > Rutaceae > Zanthoxylum > Zanthoxylum bungeanum. Next base: position 8,356 of record SKCR01023735.1, on the reverse strand, counting down.
CCTTTGAATTTGCCACTGCACCACTATTATTGCAATAAGTATGAGTGGTTTATCTATATCTGGAACGACTTCCAGATCTCCCAAGAACTTACGGAGCCAGACTGCCTTAGCTGCTTTGCAAGCTGCTATATACTCAGCCTCCATGGTGGAGTCAACAATACAAGATTGTTTTATACTCTGCCATATTATAGCCCCACCATCTATGGTAAACACTGATCCAGAAGTTGAAAGCCTAGAATCGACATCTGTCTCAAAATCAGAGTATGTATATCCTCTTAGGATCATATCTTCACCAGAATACACAAGCATATAATCTCTCGTTCTCTTAAGATACTTGAGAATGTGTTTCACATCCACCCAATGATCCAATCTTGGGTTAGATTGAAACCTACTGGCTACTCCCACTGCAAAGTAGATGTCTGGTCTCGTGCATAACATAACATTTATAAGACTACCAACTGCTGAGGCATATGGGATATGTCTAATTTCCTCAACTCCTTGAGGTGTCTTAGGAGACTGTTCCGTTGAAAAATGAATTCCATGTCGATAAGGCAAATTGCCTTTCTTGGAATTTTACATCCCAAATCGCATAAGGATATTATCGATGTACGATGCCTGAGACATAGCTAACAGTCATTTCTTGTGATCCCGAAGTATCTGGATCCCAAGAACATAATTGGTCTCTCCTAAATATTTCATTTGGAATTGGTTAGCTAGCCATGTTTTCACGTCCGATAATATCTTTATATCATTCCCAATGAGTAAAATATTATCGATGTATAAAACAAGAAAATCCACATTCTCATCAATGACGCGCTTGTATACACAAGGCTCATCAACATTCTGCTCAAAGTCATAGGACTTGATCGTGGTATCAAATCTTATGTTCCAAGATCGAGATGCTTGCTTAAGTCCATAAATGGACCTTTACAGCTTGCAAACCTTTTGCTTTTAACATTGGGCTATGAACCCCTCTGATTGTACCATATAGATACACTCATCAAGATTGTCATTCAAGAATGCAGTCTTGATTTCCATTTGACAAATCTCATCGTCATAATATGCAACAATGGATATAAGAGTGCAGATGGATTTTAGCATAGCTACTGGCGAGAAAGTTTCCTCACAGTCAACTCACTCTTTCTAGGTATAACCATTGGCCACTAGCCTAGCCTTGAAGCTCTGTACCTTCCCATCTGCTCCCCTCTTTCTCTTGTAGATCCACTTGCAACCTATGGGTTTTACCCCATCAGGTTGGTCCACAAGTTCCCAGACTGAGTTGGAGTACATAGACTCCATCCCGAGGTTCATGGCTTTGAGCCATTTCTCTTTTTCAGAATCATCCATTGTACTACGATAGGTTAATGGATCATCTACACCATCGCTGGAGGCGACAACTTATGCCTCTCCAACTCCTAGATAACGATCAGGTTATCGTACAACCCTCCCACTACGTCTAGGTGGTAGATCATTATGACGAACTTGCATCTGACACTCAGATGTCGAAGGTGCTATGTGTTTGTCAACTGTCGTTGACGATGGTGTGCTGGTCGAATCAGCAAGTAACTCCTCGAGTAACACTTTAATTTGAGGTTTGAACTCCCTCATATAGTCCTCCTCTAGAAACATAGCGTTTATCGATACAAACACTTTGTTATCATCATGACTATAGAAGAATCCACCCTTAGTCTCCTTAGGATAGCCTATAAATACATATCTCTGAGAACGTGGCTCCAACTTAGTAGTCTTATTCTTCAGCACATGTGCTGGACACCCCCATATGCGGAAATGTCGTAAACTAATTTTACGACCACTCCACAACTCTAAGAGAGTCTTAGGAACAGACTTAGATGAAACTACATTAAGGATATACATTGTTGTTTGCACTGCATATCCCCAAAATGAACTAGGTAGTGAACTATAACTAAACATAGATCTTATCAAGTCTAGTTGGGTCTGATTTCTCCTTTCTGCAACACCATTTTGATGTGGTGTTCCAAGTGCTGTGAGCTGGGATACTATCTCATGCTTAACTAAGAATTCCTCGAAATCTCTGTCAAGGTATTCTCATTCATGATCCGATTGTAGAGTTTTGATTGTCTTACCTAACTGGTTCTCAACCTCAGCACGATACTCTTTGAACTTTTCAAATGTATGTAACTTGTGCTGCATTAGATAAACATACTCATATATTGAATAATCGTCAATAAATATGACAAAGTATTCATAACCACCCTGGGCTCTTACATTAATCGGTCTGAAAACGTCCGAACGTATTAGCTCAAATGGTTGACTAGCTCTTATATATTTTCCAGTAAAAGCTCTCTTGGTCATTTTTCCTTCTAAACATGATTCGCAGACTGGTAAAGTTCTGAGCTTTAACTTGTTTAAGGCTCCATTCTTTATCAACCTATCTATTCGGTCAAGGTTGGTATGACCAAGCCTAAGATGCCACAGATATGTGTCATCATGAGAAATCTTTTGCCGTTTTATTTTAGGTTTCTCAACCTTAAATATTTCAGTGTTGAGCAGTGACATATGTGTTAACGGTCTTAACACATACAAGTTATTTTCTGAGTTTCTTGTGCATATGGTTAATCCATTTCTACCAATAATAACCAAATTACTATTAAAAGAAACTGAAAAATCATCATCCAAAAGTTTGGAAACATAAATCAAATTCCTGTGAAAATCATAAATAAATAACACATTGTTCAAATTTAAATAACTATTATTTGAAAAAACTTAAACTGAAAACTCTCACTGCTCTTGCTGAAACGAATCCATGTCTCGGCCCTCATGGTGTAGTCAGATTCAGCAAGGTCCCTCCACGAGTCAAGTAGCTGCAAAAAAGAACAAACATGATTAGTGGCTCCAGAATCAACAATTCAAGTGAATTTATCATCCTTCACTAATAGAGATTCGATAAAAAGTAAATCGTATTTATGACTGGCGTAATCACACGCGTATAACGCAAGCGCACGTATCGTTCAAGTAGTATAAAAAATGTCGATTCCATGAGGACTTAATACCTAATCTATTAATTTTATGAGGTCAAATGATTACTAGTATCTAACAGGTTGATTGATTGATTTGAAATGGTGATGATTCTAAATTTTAAAAAAAATAAGTAAATAAAATTGCACGAAAGTAGGTTTAAGAAAATTCAATATTAAGAAACTATCTAGGGTTGTGAATCTTCCAATATCATTTTAAAGATGAAGTGGTTATTTCACGTTTGTGTAATATATCGGTTTACTAACCTGGAACACTAAATTATGCGAAAGCCTCTGTCGATGGTCAGACGCAAATACCCAGTATAACCCAATTGAATCATATGTCTATGTCAACCAAATTACCTGGATTCATTAAGTTTAAGTTCCAATTATGGCTACCCCGCCCGACATGTATATGTCTATCCTGTAAGGAAATCTATTAAAGAGTTATTTATCCTCAAGGAAGATCGTGGGCTATTAAGTCTAAGGCTGAAACCTAAAATTTATTTGTCAAGTTTATTTTAGATTTACCAGATCAATCTTATTAGTGGCCAATTAACAAGACGCATTAATCTTAAGACTTAATAAGTAAACCTTTAAATTACCCAAACTATAAAATAACCTCTTATAAACCAGTGATATTAGAATTCATCACAACCCTAGATAACTAACTTAGTTACGACACATAACTAGGGCTAGTAAAAACTTAAATAAAATAAAAGCCATAAAGTAAAATGCTGAAAGTAAATTTCTGAAAAGTAAATGACGGAAAGTAAATGTTGAAATTAAATACTGAAAATTAAATGCTGAAAGTAAATGCTGAAAGTAAATTACTGAAAAGTAAATGCTGAAAGTAAATTGCTGAAAAGTAAATGCTGAAAGTAAATTGCTGAAAAGTAAATAAAGTAAAAGTACAATAAAAGAAAATGCTGAGGTAAAATGGTCCACTTTTATTACTTCTATTTTAGATATCTCCCTTAATATAATATATTAACTTTGCATGATAATTATCAACCAGCCATATAGGCGGTATCCAGATTAAGTCAAATTAATAATTAATTACCACCGACCAATCAGGCGGTATCCAGTTTAGTCAGGTTAAAACCAATTTAAATAATTATCAACCGACCAATATGGCGGTATCCTCGTTAAGTCAGGTTTTAACTAGTTTATATATTATAATTAAGGGAGATTAATCTAAATATTAGTAATAAAATTTTTACCTTTTGCCCCAACAAAGGGGAGTTACCTCCTCATTACTGAAAAGTAAAAACTGAAAATTAAAGAAAGAAAAGTATTGTGCGTAAAAGTAAATTACGGAAAGTAAAAACTGAAAAGTAAAGAAAAGAAAGTGCGAAAGCGGAAATTAATTACTGAAAGCTGTAAATAAATAAACAAGATACAATCTTCTTAATATTCTTAAGGAATTCCTTAGAAGAAAGTAAGAATTTACAAATGAAATGGCTTGGTATTTATAGGTAAAATTTTGCCCCCATCAAATCATCCACCAAATCCATTATTAATTGCTCCACTAATTGCTATCATGTTTAGTGGGAGTTTGACTATTTTTATTTTTATTTATTTATTTGCTTTGAAAATGACTTTAATCATTACACATAACACACTTCTAAATATTTCATCAATTTCGGTCATGAAATATTCAGAATTCGAAATTATTTTGTTCTTCACAGTTGTATATCATTGAGTCTTATTTAATCTGGAACTTGAATCAGCTCAATCCGATATCGGAGTAAAACGTTATGCCTAAAATACGACAGATGCGCAAAACTGAAATTTCCAAAACTGCACTTCTTTAAAACGCCCTTTCAAGTTTCCAATCTCCAAAATTAATATGTCAAGTCCAATATTTACCCTTATTTGACCCATATTTCGTCCTAAATGATTTCATTAAGTCCAAATATTATTTTATTTGCAAAATAAACTAAAACATATCAAAACGTTCATCAAACCCGAGAAACTAAACAAAATATTAAGTAAAAAGGGCGCTAAATATTGATATATTTTCCGCTCATCAATTTACCTGTAGCCTTCTTTTCCTTTAGCTCAGCTAGGTATTTAGGATAATTCCTTTTCCAATGCCTGTCCTTGTTGCAGTGGAAACACTTTCCCTTGGACTTGGCATCCTTGGAGTCTTTCTTGTTCTTCTTCTTCTTCATGGGCTTAGTCTTGGCCTTCCCTGTGCTATTCTTATTATTCTTTGCAGATTTAGAAGACTTGACAACATTTACCTCAGCACGGGCTTACGAGGATCCACAAGCATCAACTCATAGTAAGTGAGCTCATTAAGCAGCTGGGTCAAAGTAAAAGTCAACTTGTTCATAACATAGTTGCTTTTAAACTGCTGGAAACTCTTCGGAATAGTTTCCATAATCATGATCACTGGCTCCGCTCGTCAATACGAGCACCATGGGTTTCAGAAGTGTTGAGATAGGTCATCATCCTCAAGATGTGCTCTCGGACTGATGTCTCATCCTTCTTCCTAGCAGTCATCACTGAGACCATGTTCTCATGACGTTGACGCTCCAAAGGTTGCTCGAACATGACCTACAACGACTCTATCATCTGAGATGCTGAAGCTATAGGCTCATGCTTTGCAGTAAGAACCTCGGACATCCATGCTAGCAAGTAGCAACAGGCCTTCTCATTAGCCACGACCCATTTCTGGTATTCATCGCGCACAGCTTGGCCAGCATTTTTGGCCGGCTCGGGAGGACACTCCTCTATCAAGACAAACTTTAGTTCTTCACAGACTAGGATAGCGTTCATGTTACTTTTCCACTTAACATAGTTTTCTCCAGTTTAATTTATCATTTGAGAGTATGGAAATAATTTGAGAAACCATGGCCGAAAAATAAAAATAAACATGCATTTAATATTCATTCATCGCATATTAAAACTGTCAAACAATTTTGGCATAAATTTAAACATGATGCATGAACCAGGAATAACGAATTAGAGACCTAAAAGAATTACTATGCTATAGAAATCTATCATCCCACAAATAAGTGTCACCGTAGGGTATGTGATCGGTGAAATCACTCACGTAACGCAAGCGCAAGTATCGCTCAAGTAGTATAAAATGTATCGATCCCATGAGGACTTAATACCTAAGCTATTAATATATGAAGCCAAATGTTTACGAGTATCTAATTGATTGATTGTTGATTGGATGGTGATTTTTGTATGAAAACAAGTAAATAAAACAGTGCGAAAGTAAATTAAAGGAAAAATCAATATTATAAAATTATCTAGGGTTGTGAATTCTTTCAATATCTTTTAAAGATGAAGTGACTATCTCATGTTTGTGCAATATATCGGTTTATTAACCTAGAACACAAAATTATGCAAAAGCCTCTGTCGATGGTCAGATGCAAACACCAAAAGTAATCCAATTAATCATATGTCTATGTTAACCAAATTACCTGAATTCATTAAGATTAAGTTCCAATTATGGCTACCCCCGCCCGATAGGTATATGTCTATCCTGGAAGGAAATCTACCTAAGGGTCACCACGCCCCAAGATGAGATCGTGAGCTACTGAATCTAAGGCTGAAACCTAAAATTCTTTCGTCAATTTTTTTTTAAGTTTACCAAATCAATCTTATTAATGGCCAGTTAACAAGAAGCATTAAGCTTAAGACTCGATAAATAAACCTTTATATTACCCAAGACATAAAATAACCACTTATAAAATGGTGATATTGGAATTCATCACAACCCTAGATAAAGGGTTTAGTTACCACACATATCTAGAAATATTAAAGACATAAATAAAGTAAATGATATAAAGTAAAGCTTGGAAATTAAAAAGATAAATTAACAATAAATAAAATGTTGGGGGTTAGAGGATCCATTTTTATTACTTCTAATTTAGATATCTCCATTATTATAATATATAAACTTTGCATGACATTACCAACCGACCATATAGGCAGTATCCTGATTAAGTCAAATTTATGATTAATTCCAACCGACCATAAAGGTGGTATCCAATTTAGTCAGGTTAAAATCAATTTATTTAAGTCCAACCGACCATAAAGGCGGTATCCCATTAAGTCAGGTTTTTAAAATAGTTTATTTATTATAATTAAAGGAGATTAACCTAAATATTAGTAATAAAAGCTTTACCCTTCACCCAGCAGAGGGGAGTTACCTCCTCATTTTGAAAAGTAAAATAAAGATAGAACATTGCATAAAATAAAAATTAAATACAAGAAAGCTGTAAATAAACAAACAAGATATAATCTTCTTAGTATTATTAAGGAAATCCCCAGAAGAAGGTATGAATTTTCCTTCTGATTTCAGCTTCAATTTATAGGCAAAATTTTGCCCCGCGCTTCTCGACGTAAAACACATGCGTGTCGAGAAGCGCCGTTGATTTGATGCGATGAAGACACGTGGCTGTAGGTAGAATTATTGGCTTGGCTTCGCGATGCTTTGAGGGTTCTGCGTCGTGACAACGCGTGTCGGTAGGCTGTATAATTATGGCGCGTCGTGACGTAAAGGATGTTGCACGACGCGACGCGTGAACAGAAAATTTCCCAATTTGCCCTTTTGATCCGAATTTCACCATTTTAGCTCTGATTCAATTCCAGTGAGTTCCGAAACTTTATTTATCTGCAAAATACATAAAAATATTCACAAAACTCGAGAAACTAAATGAAATATCAAGTAAAATGGACGGTAAATACTGATATATTTACCGTTAATCACATCCCCAAACCTAACATTTTGCTAGTCCTCAAGCAAAACAACAAAATAAAATACAATAAAAAACTTTAAACTAAGCCACTTTCGTAGGGATCACTGTTGCATTTAGCGTATGCAACAAGCCTTTGAACCCCTAGGTGTCCCTAGTGGACGAGTTGTAGTATCGTGAGGGCATACAGCGATGACACACACAAACATCAAATGCACATAAAAGCAAAAAGTTCAAACAAACAAAACATGTTAGTGACTAAGCTGTTAGACAGTAATGACCCATAGCGTCACTATTTTGTAAATGATATTGTATTATTGTACAAAATTAACTATGTAGTAATGAAATGCCTTTTACCGTTTTGTAATTTATTTACTTTGATATATAAATGGTAAAAGTCCCTATGATTAGTTCCGGATTGTGATGATATGAGTAAGTATCAATCCATAAAGGTTTAATCATTAAATATCCCTAGTCGTAGTATTATCGAGATTGGACATCGATAATGCGGAATAGACTAGTACTGCACTTGTGCATGTTGTAAGGGCACAACGGCATAGTTCTCATATATTTAAGTATTGGATACTTATGCAAGTGCGGTAGGAGGTTGTGTTTTACCGATGGTACGGAAAACAGCTT